>JAJJMC010020031.1:8339478-8433676 GCA_023531435.1 Papaver californicum
GAAGAAGAAGAAGAAGAAGAAGAAGAAGAAGAAGAAGAAGAAGAAGAAGAAGAAGAAGAAGAAGAATGAAGAGGAGGAATAGAAGAACAAGAACCATAGTAGTGATTTTTATTTTGATAGTATGCCATTTTCTTTTTGATGTTTGTATTTTTGGTTTGTATAATTGGAGAATCGAGTGTTTAATTTATAGGAAAATTAAGATAAGATTTTGAGTTTTGATATGACCAAACACGGTTGGTATTTTAATGCAAAAACAGAGTTGAGGCAAGTGGGGTGAACAGACGCATCAGAGATATCAAATGTCGGTTGACAAGACAATACCAAATGACCAAAACGACAAAGGAAAAAAAATACAGAGTTTTGAATTGACAATAAAAAACAGATATAAAGGACAAAATAAAAGATTATAAATATCTTAGGAGATGACAAAGTCCAGCAGGTAAAAGACAACGATAATGTAAGAAAAGTAATTTGAAAAGACAATTCAAATCTGACAAAAGAAAAAGTTTTATGTTCAACTAATAATTCAATGCTAATGAATTACTACTCTTCCGTATCTTGATTCTCGGACGCCGAACGCGGGGGCATAAACGGAGGCAAGTGGGTCTGGTATTATAGTTACCTGATTGCGTTGTTGAAGACGATCCCTGACCCATGGTGTTCCACATCGGTGGTGGCGTAGTTTGAGCATACGTGCCAAACCCAATGGGTGGTTGTTGATGACGAAAATGGGCAAGCTGTGAGTTCAACATGTTGTTTTCATTTTGTAGACCCCGTATTTCTGCGTTTTTGTCCATGAAAAAGTCCATCATCTCCTTAGTTTCATTTAACGTAAAGTTACGAAACTCTTGCGTAAAATCAGCATAATCTTGAACTAAACCATAAGCCTTGACCTGTAATGAAAAAATTAAAATCAAATTCTCAACCATTACTATATACTAAAATCAAATTTACAGTGGTTTGTTGTATACTTACTTATGAAAATTATTGTTAAGGAGGAATGGGTACATATTCACGAGGACGTTGGATGTTGTGTTTAATACGGTCACCAACATAACCGTACGTTTCAACCTCCCAATCGACTTTGGTGGCATATTTATGCAGTTTAGTTACATGTCGCCAATACTCCATATACAGATCATAGTTAACGACACGTACTAATTCACTTGCAGGGAGCAGACAGTTTTTGTTCATCTCCTCAGCATCGTCGTTGCTCAAGTTGGAAATACGACTAGGCGGGTTGCTAGGAACGCCCCATGTTTGATGGTACTGCCTCTAACACCGATCTCCGAGATACATGTTATTCTTTGAAAATAAAATTACAATAAACAAATAAACCAATCAATTAACCGAAAATTATAATTACAATTCAAAGAAAAAAAAACATTCCAATGGAAATAAATTATAAACTCATAGTGCCTAGCCAAGAGAATATAACCCTTTTCTGTGAGAGCTCCATTGCTTTCCGTCCAATTTCAGAATCTAGGACCATGATCGCAGATTCCCACAATTGCCAGGTAACTTCGTCTACAGACAACTGATTCAGAGAAGTCCTTGAACGAACAATATCAATACTCTTCCTTCGTGTTCCCGTCCACCGAGAACATCTAGGCCACATTGATTCACTTTCAGGCGTTGGGTCCTTTGGACGACAAATGCCCAGATATTCGTACCCCCAAAACTAGGATGTCATGACAACCAATGGAATAAATAACTGAGCAACGAAAAAAATATTAAAAGAATTATAAATAAGACTAAGAAATTTACCTCTAATATTGGGAAGGGTCCGGCCAATGACTTTTGTCCCCTGCCAGATGCGGCGAGGCCGGAATACAATTTCGAAATGCAGCACTACTCCAGTCATAATCGTTAACTGCATTTAGATCCTCAAAAGCAGCTAACCATCCAGCATCAATATAGGTTTTTGCATTAGAAAAGAAGAATTGACCCAAAACATACATATAGAAGGCTGACAAGTGCGTAATTTATACATTTTAAGTATCACTTCCTTATACTTATTTGCTAGATTTTGTGTGAACTACTGTGTATTACTATTACTTTCGTAGTCTATGTGTTTTATTAGGTTACATCTCTGAAACAAGTGAAATGGAGCTTTACAAGTGAAAATTGCATTACGAAGCCAACGACGAAAGAATGAAGTCATTCCGACTTCGTATGAAGAAGTAATGGGCGTTTGAAGCAAGTCAAAGTTACGAAGGTTGTTGAAGCACAAAATTTATAAAGGCACCCGCCTGGATTACTCAGGGCTTCCACCATTTGAAAAGTGATAGCAGCACCTGCTAGTTCTTTAACGGCACCACAATCTTCATATTTTTTCTTCACGTGAGAAACAGGGAGTTCTTCTTCATGTTTTGCAGCGTCGATAGCATGGTGATGATGCTGCGGCTGTTGGATGATGGAGTTGTTCTCGTGAATTAGTGGGTTTGCTGTGATGATCATGGAAGTGGGTTAATAGCGCTGGTTGTAGTTGATGGCAGGTGGAGGTGTTGCGTGATTAATCGATGGCAGCTGTGAGTGATAAAGATAAAGATGATGGTGAAACAGAGATAATGATGGTGGTGGTTGATTGATGGTTTGTGGTGTTTGTAGAAGGTTGGTGGTTGATGGTGATTTATCGATGGTAATTGAAGATAGTGATCATGATAATCACTGCAATAATGGAAAGTCTGTAATTGAGGAGAATTGGTGCTCGAATCTGTTATAAAGAGACTGGCAGTGGTGGATAGAGCTATGGTTTTGAGTTTATGGCCGTTAAAACCTCGAAATGATGGTTTGATGATTCGATGATGAAGTTGATAGGTGCTATGCTGTTGAAATAAAACATAGAGGCTAGGGAAATGATTCATAATGAGTTTCATGTTAGTTTCGTATGGTCGAGATTGGGTTTTGAATGGGAAAACAGAAATAGCCACGACTGGCAGTTGTTTCTGTGATAGATATTAATGGCTGAGAATGATGTTCATAGCAGTGAGAGCTCGAGAATGGAATAAACATGTTATGAAGCTGTATTCACGCTGTGACAATGGTGGACTGGTGGTATAAAGTGCTCGAGCCTGGAAGTGAGTTGGTATTGAACCCGAAGGAGAGAAGAGTTGGCTGATGGCTTGATGCTCTTGGCAGAGACGCTGTATTGATGAGGTGAAGTTTGAAAGTTCGAGTCCATGGTTCTGTTATTTGTTCACAGCAACATTAGTGGCAGTTGAGTAGTTGAGACGTAGTTTAAGCTTGTTTCTTGCTGCCGTTCGATTAAGGGTGGGTGAATTGGTGTTGGCTTAGGTGTTCAGGTTGAAAGAGGAGTGATGTTGAAAGTGAATGAGAAAGAAGAAGTCAGTAGGTTAACGTGTTGTTCAAGGAAGAAGAAAAAGAAGTCCGACCTTGTTTAGGAAGTAGCTCTGAAAAGAACTAGGCCGTGTCATACACGGATTACATGTGTAGAAGGTTGGCAATATATAGCCTTGAGCAGACAGCCCCCGTACACAGACCTGACGCGAAGAGAAAAAGCACCCAAACTATATACGGACAGAAAAAGGGCACAAACACATTGGAGAGGCGAATAACTTCACAGACGCGAGTGGCGACTTTTGGTGCATACCCCTTCGACGATTATTGGTTAGTTTGAGTCTTTTATTAATTAATTTTTATAGCTTTTGAGAAAGCCATGTCAGGTTAGTTCCCTTGTTAGGGCGAAAGGATGAACTTGTAGAGATGATTTTCTTTGCGTTTCAAACTCAGGGTTTTCAATTATAAAAACTTAATGTTAATGTTTTGTCTCTCTCTCAACGTTTTATCCTTCTCAATAATTTTTCATGTTCTATGCCACGTATAGTGCATCGTTTGATTATTAGAGGAACTCGTTGAAACCCTACTTTAAACCGTTTTATGAATATTCTTTGACTCTTTATGCCACGTATAATTAGTACTTCGAAATTCTACCTTAGGTTGAGAACAAACAATTCTTTTTGAAAATTCTTTCTTCGATTCTTAAATGAAAAATCTTCCGTGTATTAGTAACTAGATTTGGTATTTTACATGAGTAAAATCGAGACCCTTTGTGACGAACGCAATTAAACCCTAATCTACAACGGATTCCAGAAACCTTAACATTTTCCTCTTACTGTTTTCAAACTTTATTAAATAGTTTTAACTCACTCGTATATTTAATTCATTATAAATAAAACCAAAAAAAAAATATTTTAATTAATTTCAATACAAACTCCTCGTGAGAACGAACCGTGTTTGCTCTTGTCTACAACTTTCTACACTGTGCGCTTGCAGTAAAACAAAGTCGGTTTTCCGACGAATCAAGTTTTTGGCGCTGCTGCCGGGGAGTTGTTTTCCGATTAGATTTTTTTTTTTTTTAGGTTTTTATTATTTTGTTCTATTTTATGTTTTTTTTTTGAGTATTTTTCTTTTGCTACAGGTTTTGGAACGGAAACAAAAAAAGAAATTGAGCCAAAGTTTTTGGTGATTAAAAGACTTGGAGTAAAGTTAAGACTGAAAGAAAGGAGAAGAAGACAAATAGTTAATTTTTTACTTTTTAGGATTTTTATTAGTTAATTTAATTTCGAAAAACTGTATTAGGAAATCTTTAATTATTTTTGTAATTTCTTTTATTTTTGGACACTTCGGGACATTACGGAAATTATTATTTTATTTTTAAACCCCACAGAAGGGTAGTATTAAATATAAACTGCACAGGGAAGGACGACAATCACGATATTGTCTCAGCCCCTTGGGTTCGTACACTGAGACAGGGTCAGTGCCCGAGTCGACTTCAACGGTTCGTCGCCCGTCTGGTACGGGAGGTAAAACTTTATCAATCCACGAATCCCCTGTAGGTAGGTTTACTATATTCCTTCATTTGCATATATGTTGAGGAACTGAATACGGATTTATTTTCTAGTAAAGGGCAAGAACTGGCCATACAAGATAAGGACTCGGATTTCATCACCCTTTCTTTATTGACCGCTTTAGGAACACGCTACCAAACACGAACCTAAGCCTTAAAATTTGACTAGAACGAGACCGATAGGGTAACGAGCTTATTGGAAAGTCATTCAAAAAGACTGTATTTGTTACTTTGTTAGCCGAACTCGAAGTTCAGAAAGATTATTTTAAGTGGATTAGAGCCACCTTGTAACCCAAGGAAACGTTGCCAAAGAGACAGGGTTACCAAAGCTCCTTAGAGCTTATCCTGTTTCTGTTCTACTTAATCTAATTCAGATCGTTCTAAGAGGTTTGCTAGAACTGTAACTAGTTGCCTTGTGAAGGAATAAAAGCTGGTCTAGAAACAATCTAAGTGGAACCATCATGCTTTTTGTTTGCTAGATTCACTAGGTTTGATTTGGTTGAGTCAGCCTTGCTTGTGATTACTTAAGAATTCCCTTCCAATGAGGATTTATTTTGATTATGACTTTTTTTTTTTTTTAGTATATGCCCGATATACCGGTAGGTTGGGATAGAGATCAGGATAATCGTCTTATTAGAAATAATTCATTATTCATGGCTAGAACTGATGATGAGGGTGTAGACCCTCCAGTTAAAAGTTTGAGAGACTATATGTACCCAACTAGAGTCTCTCAACCGTCATGCATTTTTTTGCCTACCACTAAAGCCCACTTTGAAATTAAGACTAATACCATCCAGGCTTTGCCAAACTTCTATGGAAGAGAAAATGAAAACCCTTACTACCACATTAGAGACTTTGAGGAACTATGTGGTACTGTGAAGATTAAAGACTTGACCGATGAATATTTGAAATTGAGATTGTTTCCCTTCTCCTTAAAAGATAAGGAGAAATCGTGGCTTGATGCCTTACCATCTTCTTCCATCCAAACTTGGGATGCGATGACTAAGTTATTTTTGCATAACTTTTTTCTTAGGCATAGAACCACAGCCTTACGTCAAAGTCTTAATAGTTTCTTGTAGCAAGATGGAGAACCTCTCCATGATTATTTAGAAAGGTTCCATGAACTTCTGCTGCAATGTACATACCATGGATTCAATACCTTGAGACTCACTATGATTCTCTATGAAGTATTAGATCACAAAACAATGACTATGGTAGAATCACTATGTGGTGGTAATTTTGCTGATAAAACTGCTAAGGAGGGTTATTAGTTTTTGCATGATGTGTCTGATAAAATCCAAGAGTGGGAGGCTAAGGAACCCATAAGGTCGATTGCTAGTAGAAAAGGGGTGCATAGAGTTGATATCCAATTCGACTCTGATGCTAAAATAGCTTCTTTGACAAGAAGACTTGAATCATTAGAACATAGTGTTAAATCTAAATCTTTTGTCGAGTCTATAGACCAAGTCATTCATGAAGATGGTGGAGAACAAGTCCATGCTCTCTACCAAGATAATCGTCGTAGATTTGACCCTTATCCAATACGTACAACCCAGGGTGGGCAAGACACCCTAACTTTTCCTTGTCCGGAGGTAAGTATGAAGGTCAACCTAGTAATACTAATGGTTATACGCAGAAATCATCCGGTCCTACTGATTCTTCTAACCAAAGAGTACCTAGTATGGAAAAAAGTCTTCAGATGTTTATGCAGGCCACCCAAAAACGACTAGAAAATATAGAAAGGAACAATGCAAGGTCCATAGAAACCTTAGAAGGACAAATAGGTCAGTTTTCTAGCCAAATAAGTGAGAGAGACAAGGGACAGTTTCCAAGTCAAAACACAGCCTAACCCAAAGGGGTCTTATGAGGTAAGCACACCTGGTGCTAATCCCTCAGATCATGTCCAGGCCGTCACTACCTTGAGAAGCGGCCGGGTCATCGATAACCATGTTAGTGATCCTAAGGAGAAAGAGAAAGATAGGAACCCACCCACTATTATGCAGGAAACACCTTTAACACAAAAAGAAACCAATGAAACTGAAAGAGGTGAATCCTGGACAGTTTTAGTCTTCTTGGCTCTCTTCTTTCGACCAACGAATCTGGACGTCAAACTGTTCGACATCTGGCCAAACAGTTCATACAACATTTAAAATCAAGAGTAATCCTCGCAATGCACAAAGATAAAAATCTACATTAAGCAATAAATCAAGGAAAAACATAATAATTTCATAATTACAAAAGTAATTATCTAATTAGATAATCATATGTACCAATATACAAAAATCAAACATTCTTGAACAAAATTCATCATTCACAAAATACTCCAATATCAAAGCCTCAATTGTACCAAAAATCATCAAAATTCCGCAATTATATAATTCCATAGACATAGGTTTTAAAACATAAACATTCCAAATTCCCAAATTTTCAAGACAATCTAGTCAATTCATCAAAAAATTAACCACAACCCAACTCAAATTAAACAACAACTTAATCAATTTTATCTTCAATTCAACAAATTATCATCAATTTTTTATACCCAATTTACAAAATTCATAAACCCTAAAAATTAACCCAATTCCATAATTACAATTTCTAAAACATAAATATCTCTATTTCATAATCAAATGTTTAATCAGTCAACATATAATAAACCAATTTAACTAACAAAACATAATAATAAAACATACTCTAAATTTAATTTACAAAACAAATATAATTTACAAAAATGAAAAGAAATTACCTTGATTGCTAATACTGCTTGGATGTTTGGAAAAAGCTTGAGCGGAGCCTCAAAAACATGGGTCTTTGGGGGATCGTTAGTGAAGAATAGGGTTCACAAAAGGAGGAGGCGGAAGAGGGTTGCTTTTGAAAATATTAAGGTTTAGGAGAAAAATGGAACTTGCGGCTGAAGAAGAAGGAAGAGAAGATGGGGCGAGGCTGTTAGCAACTCGCTTGGAATTGCAGGCGGGGCGCTAGGACACCGCCCGTCCATTTCAAGTCACATGCTTCTCTCGCACAAGGGTACTCAATCAGACGTGATGCTGGCACACCGCCCCATCAGGCGTTTGTCTAGTGCTCCGCCCATCTCTTGGGCGTGGTCCTAGGAGACCGTCCACCATTAGGCGTTATCTTTCGTTCCCGCACCACATCGAGCATTCAGCTAGACGTCCGCCTCGTGCAAGCGTTACGCTAGGATCACGCCCGTCTCACCAAGCGGTACGCTAGAAAGCCGCCCAACAACAAGCGTTATATTGGAGCACCGCCCGATCATTTATCGTTGTTCTTGGGCCGGACCAAAGACTAAAAAATTTAGTCTTTAGTCTTTGGGTATCCTCGTCCTACTGTGGATGCCCTAAGAAACCCTATAAAAAATGGACCATTTATGATCTATTTCACATTTTAACAAAATTGATATTGTTAGGCCTAAAACTTTCAAATTTGGAGTTTGATTTTGAATTTTTCTTAGTTACTGATGCCATCAATTATTTTAAATTCCAAATATAACCCTTCCCATATATACGTAGCAAAATATCATTTCATTCTAAAAAAATTCTAAACATTAGAAAACTCGGTTACACAGGGTTTTTTTTTAACATAAATTCGTTCACAAATCAAAGATGGAAGATTCAATCGTGTATCAAGAGAAACTAAAGCAGTTGAAGATCGAAAGATTCCATAAAATCTAAAGTTAGTTCGAACTTCTCTGATATTGGTTCTGGAAGAAGAAGATCTCAATCGAAGAGGAAAACCGGAAGATTAATATTGAATCCCTACAATTTCAAATCAATTTCATCAACAAATATAAAAAAACAGATAAGTTTTCCTCTTAAGCTCTGTTTTTCTTTTGATTGAGGTGATAATTTTGATTCTGAAACAGATTTACGTTTTCGAAAACATAAAAACTCTAATTTCTAATAAAAATTTTCATCTATTTACAATTGGAGTGTAGATTTGTAATACTCTCATCTCAATTTTGGTAAATTCGAAGAAATTGCACAATTTGTTTTTAGGATTCGTGATTGAGATTTGGTCGATCTCTTGATCCTCTATCCTAATTGAAAATCTAACTTCAGATTAGTAATCAGAGCATCTTAATCTTTATTTCCCATCTAATGTTTCGAGTTGGAGTTACTTTTAGTTTTTGCCCTAACCTGGAACTTCCATTAGTTCTTAAATGATTGTTATAGCTCTAATCGAATGATTGCATCTAGTTGTTTCTGTAATTTTAATGAAGACATAAGTGTGAAGGATAATAGTCCCACATTGCTAATATCCCTATAATGAACTTAAAATATAATATGTAAGGGCCACTTCACTCATTGCCAATTGATTTTGAGTTGGATGCCCGCAGACTTTAACATGGTATCAGAGCCAGACCCGTACGAGAGTAAGCCCAATGGCTACCCGTACATACAATGATCCACGTGTTAGAGGCCCACAGAGAGTTCCCTACACGTGAGGGGGCGTGTGAAGGATAATAGTCCCACATTGCTAATATCCATATAATGAACTTAAAATATAATATGGAAGGGCCACTCCAATCATTGCCAATTGGTTTTGAGTTGGATGCCCGCAGACTTTAACAATAAGGTTTTCAACATATAATTTTCGATAACCAATGAGGAAAAACTTTTTTGGCTTTTTCAGAATAAGTTCTTAAGATTCCTGTATCAGTATTTCAATTTGATGTTGAAGGAAAGTTGATGATTCGTGGTTTTTATTTGGATTTCATTCATCTTCTGAAGCTTACTTATAAGTAAGTTCTTGATCACAACACTTCGCCGAAGAGATGCAGCTATGTAAGGCTTTTCTTCTAGATTTGTTTCGACAAATAAGTTTACTGTCATACTTATGATTCTATTCACAACCTTACATTTTTGTTAACGAATAGCATGGTTGTTCGGAGTCTTTTTTAACTTCTTCTTGCAGTTGCATTAAGATTAAGGGGTCGTTTGGTTCGGGTAATTGGATTCCTAGGAATTGGATTATGGGGTAATCCAATTCCTAGAATTGGATTCCAATAAATGGATTCCTTAATCAAAAAAATAATGTTTGGTTGGAGGAATTGAATTGCATGGTAATCCAAATATCTAATATCTCTTAAATACCCTTACTCTTTGAATTCTATTACCCACACTAAATTGTTCAAAAATTTGAATTTTAAAATTCAAATTTTGGTTGACATAATTCAATTACATGGTAATTGATATGTCCCAAATTACTTTAATACCCTTCTTCCTCTTTGAAGAAATTATAATACATAAAAACATGTTAATTTTAAAATTTCAAATTTCAAATTTCTAAACCAAAATATTGTTTGTTATTGTTCAAAATGCAAAATTAAAGTTTTATGATGATAAAGGATTACTAACAGAAAATCCTTTATCAAAATGCAAAACTAAATATTCAAAATGTAAAATTAAATATTCAAAATGCAACATTAAATACTCAATATGCAAAATTAAAAATCCTATTCAAAGTTGCAAAATTCAAAATGCATAGAGCCATGAAAGCTTAATTAACTGCACCACTTAAGAATCATGTTCTTCACATAGTTTGCTCGTTGTTCTTCCCCCATGCCGAAGAAAACCTTTGTTTTGTTAGATGAATCGAGTATAATAGATGCAGCATCTATCACGTCATCTTCAGTGAGGCCATCTATCTTTTTCAACTCCTCGAACAATTGTTTATTTGCATCCGCTTCTTGAGTTAGTGAATCACGAACCATTTCAAAGTGTTGAAGTGTACCTGTCATAAATTTGTCGAATGAAGAAGCCATCAAACTAAGGCAATTTGCATCCCCACTTGATTCACCGGATCCAATATCAAAGGATGATGAACGGACCCTTTTCCTTCTACCTTTACCATTGTTTGATTCAGACTGGTTACTTTTCTCTTGGTCATTCTCTTGTTCAGTTTCTTGTTGTTCAGCTTGTTGCTCTTTTTCTTGTTCATCTTCTTTCTCTATCTCTTCTAGATCTTCAACAAGTGAAGTAGCTCCTTTGCCATTTGCCCTATCTTCAGCAAATATGTCGACCAATGCATCTAAATGAGGGAATGGTTTCCCATAAACTCCCTTTGCACTTGTATGAGACTACAAAAACCACAAACGACACAATTTCAGTCCATTAACAAAGCCCAAAGAAATCGTCAAGTGTTAAAAGGATCCCATCAAGTGTTTCCTGTGCAATTTAAGAAATTTTACGGGAAACAAATACAAAATGTTTAACCAAAGTTGAAGCATAAGCATTTTATGCAAGACAAAATGTTCACAATTCTAGAAACATTCTCTTGCAATATTTGAAGACTGAACAGGACACAAATATTTTGGGAGATCCCGCAGTGAGTGCCTACTGTCAAGAGAAAACTGAGAAAAACACAAAACAATCTAAGTTGTATAAATTTGTTCTAATACACATCGAAAATGTGATGGTAAGAAATGATTGTGATGCTTTGACCCTGACAGCAAATAATACCAACAAAGAGTTATCATGCCCCATTTTCTTGTAGGCAATTCATAATCAAGATGACCAGTGGAAAGTTATGTCTCATATAGGCATTGTAAATTTCTTCTGAGACAGTACTATCCAACATCAACCATACTATATGGAACACTTGGCCAGGTACAACAAAAAGCCACAAAAATTACAAGTTTGAAAAAGGGTAATAATTCAGTTTCGAAATTACCTTAGCCCACTCATCAAATAAACTCTTTTCACACACAATCTTGTTGCTGTAATCCCATTGAAAACCGCTGCCAATAGTAAGCATTTCGTTGATTGCCATTGCATGCTTCTTCAATGTTTTGATTCTAGAACCAATGTTGATGGTTGTTAATCCAGCAGTAGGTAGTTTTTCCGCAAGTTTTTTCTCTATAGCTTTCAAGTATCCCGATTTGAAACCCGTGTCACTCTTCCACTTACCGTCAAGTGCTAATTCCGTCAATATGTCCACCAAAGTATCATCTTCAGATTCAATCCAAGTCCGATGAGGAGGCATTTCAAACCTACATAGAAGTCTAGTTAGTATGTAAGTTACAAGAGAAAAGGTTTATATATACACGAAATGTAGAGAATCAGGAACGATACAGCAATATTTCTGGAATTGATACAAAAAAGGGTGAATTACTAGGCCTGGACATTGGCCTTTTTTCCAGCAAGAATGATTGAGATCTCAAGACCACGACTAAATGCTTGGTTAAAGAGAAGCCGAGACTGGAAGTGGATATGAATGGGAACCATGACATAACTACTACTGGTGTAAATATAACCAGTCCCATTCCAGCAACATAATGAAGATCCACTACATAGGTGTTTCAACTCACATAAATCTTTGAAAGTCTTTGTGTATCAAGAGGATAAGTAGCATTCAACAAAATACAATGGGTGCAAAAAACAGGATCAAATATACCTAATCTAAGAGGCTGAAAAATCTATTAAAAAATGAATATGAAAAGATATTCTCCTCATAACGACTGAATGATTATAAGAACCAAAAATATCAAGTACGGAATCGAGAAATTCTGCAGTTGGATTAAACTGAAAGGAACAATCAAAGCTTCTGTAATTCACTCCACTGCGTAAAAACTTCTGGGACGAACTAACAATAGATGGGATGACCAATAAATGAGATTACTGATTTAGATGAGAATTAAACAGATGAAATTGCAGTTGTCCAACCCGCTTTGTTGACCTGAGCAGGAAATAGCTTTGCTGAACCTGCTCCTAACAGGCATATAAGATAATCCTCTCCAAAGGTACAGTTAGCCTTTTTTTTTTTGCACATTTAGCTATCAAAAGTAAAAAATATGTGATACTGAGTTAGGATGTTCTCAATGATATCTACAGACCCACTACTAGTATCGAACTTATGAACCTAACCCAATACACAAGCATAATCTCTATCTGATTAAGTTATACACCAACAACAATGTGTATGGAGTTTGAGATGACATCTGCATAGACTTGTTTCAGTGGATATAACTTCTATCAGCTATATTCGTCGAACATACAAAATAAGAACCAGAAATAAAGCAATCAAGTTCATAACATATTGACAGTATTATTAGCAAACCACAACTCAAAATTAAGTAAAACTATGATGCTAGTGACTCTTCCCAGCTATAAAAATATGCATATTCTCCATCTGTTAGTCCCTATATTCTCCATTAGTCAGTCACTATGTTCTCCAATCCAGATTCAGTTTTACAATGATATCGACAAAAACCAATTGATGTTCTTAATCTAATTCTCTAGGATTCAATCGCACCAGGTAAGTTAAGGTTAAAAATAGCATATAATTGACAAGTTGGACCATATAAACAGGCATCTACCTGTTTGTTTTCGAGAATTTTCAGTTGATTCCCCAACAGACCCGACAATAACTGAATATAAAACAACAAAGAAAGAAGTTTTTTCCAATGGAATAAAATAGTAAACTAGAGACCCAAATCATGGTTTTCATTCTACATAGTATTATCTCTTAATAAAAAAGAAAAGTCAAAACAAAAAAGTCACAAATAACCCCAAACAAACAGAGTGAAACCCAAATCCAAACAACCTTTATTTTTAACTAACTAAACGTCTATGTCTAAGTCTATGCACAGTCCATCTTTCCCACATTTGATCAGCTAACTCTTTCCTCTGGACATCCCAATAATCCGAGGAATCAACATATTCTATCATTCGACTTTCTTGAGGAGAACTCAAATTAATCGATCCATCTTCGTAGTTATCTTCCTGTAAGAATTCATCCATAGGCATTTCTCTCCTGATGAGGTTATGAATCAAATAGCATGCCATGATAAAACGACAATGTATGTTTACCAGATACCATGATGGGCTCCTAAGTATTACCCATCTCATTTTCAACAGTCCGAAAACTCGTTCGATCACATTCCTAGCCCTATAATGTTTCATATTGAATAATTCTTCAGCTGTCCTGGGTTCTAGGCCTTGCTGCCATTCCTTCAAATGAAAACGTTGACCTCTAAAAGGAGCAAGAAAATCCTCCACTCTTTGGATAACCGGCATCGACAAGGTAATAGTAACCTAAACAAGTCAACATGTAAACAACCATCATTATGTTAATAAAGAACACGAGAATCACCCACTAATCCGCGGATTTGTAATTCAATACAATAATGAACTTACCATGTGGAACTTTTAAGCCATTTTTTTTGTATACTGCTTCTCTAAGAACATGAGAATCGGCAGCTGAACCTTCCCAGCCAGGATACACATATATAACCTCCAAGGTTTGGGAACATACACATAAGATGTTGGTAGCAATTGAACTCTTCCTTGTATAATACCTAGGCTTGTCTGCAGTAGCAACATGGACACTAATATGTGTTCCATCTAATGCTCCTAAACAATTCTAAAGGTAAACAAGGGGTTAATGATTCATCACAAATGAGAATTATATGTTTAAAAGAGATTGAATATCTAACTTCAAGTTCATACCTTAAAGCAATTCCATCTCTGGTCAACAGAACTTGTATCCACTGCTACTGATTCATTAAGCAACTCCCCTTAAAGCCTAATAACTCCTTTCAAGGCCGTGTTCACATGTCTACTAGTGGTTTCTCCGGATCGCTTGAATGTAAACCCTACAACTCTATTCTTATGGTGATGTGCAATTACATACAAAAAGATTGCGACCATTTCCTCAACATCACAGTTCCTATTATTTTCTAGTCCGCTAATAGTGCGCAACTTATGACAAAGAATTTGAAAAGTACGTCTATTGAGACGAAGCTGTGATTTACATATTGTGTCACTTTTTTAAACTAGATCTTGCATCACCCACAATCGTACAATAATCATTTCAAAACGATTATTGGATCTCAATACAGAACTTTGATGACACAATACATATGAATAAAAGTAGACATAAAACAAAGTTACAACATCCATTGTTGTCCTAACATTATCGGTCATCATTTCAAGTTTTCTTTTCTTTGTCAGCATTAGAGGAGCCATACTGGAAAAAATAATAACGCATTCTCAGTAAAAAAACCAAGAGACACAAAATTCAGTTAGAACAATATGACAAAAAACAGAAATCTTTTTATAGACAATGTTCAGTTGGACTTCAGAATTAGTTGGACCTGCATTGCACAAGTAGCCCGCTGAATGAAGCAAATCAATGACTGAGCATCGCTGCATACAAGCCGAGTAGACTAGCTTTTAACCATGCAGCAAAGCACCTATTGACTACGCCTAGACTACTACAGTATGGTTTGTTGTTTTGCTAAGCACATCTCGGATTTCAGAGCCGCGTGCAATTCAGACTCATTAAGTTCTGAAATTGGAACTCAGGGATATACATCGACACATATGGACAGCCAACACAATTACACATAATTCAAGGCACAACAAATAGACTTTTTTTAAGCATACGCACTGTAATAAATACTATACATTTTATCAACCATAAGCGTGATATTAACATAAATCATTTTCAAAGTACCCGCAATCCTTGATATAATCATGAACGGATATCAAATGTTAGTAGTTCCCTTACAGACCCTAATCCTATCTTATGATTCTATTACTGAATATGGTACCTCTATCTGATGTATTATAGACTAGATTTTAAAAAAATATGGTAAATGAAACACCAACAACACCCAAGGATACCAACACAAAATGAAAACAAGCCAGCCTACACATAGTTTTCAAAGATAAACACATATTGATTCCTAATGATGAAAATATGTCCAGCAATCATGGTTTCTACTTTTCATAATTGACTGGAAACAATTCAATAAACAAGTCAAGAACAACTATTCATTTTTGTTATTCCTAGTAATAGAAGATCACCATGTTAATTAACTGACAATTAGTTACCAAGCCCAGTACAGTCTAATGTTTTTACAAGTCAAAATTCAGAAAACACCCAAAATTCCTTGCACATATTCTACGCGTGGGAACTAAAGTAATGATTTAGTAACTCCAAAAGATTAGAAGGAGATAACTGGACATTAAAATGCTCTAAATTTTATAACAGCTAATCCTGAATTCCATAATTCACTAAACACCTCACTGTCAATACACAAGGAAGAAAGCCAAAAAGCAATTCTAACTAGCACAGGGTGTAAGAAAATGACTTGATAATCTATACCCGTGACGCTAATCAGAGCGGGCCACCCACCCCAAAAGCAAGAATGGTTAGCCTAGTTAGCATATGTAGTTATTTATGTCAGCAAATTTTGCAATACATGGAACACCTGGCAGTTAATACTTAAAAGCAATTTATCTCATCTACTGGTAAAGTAACATAGACAGATGCTTTTAGCAAAAGCATAAAAGCAAGAATGGTTAGCCTAGTTAATTTTTCAGGATTTCATTCTTTATTTATTACACTCTCTATGAAAATTCAAAACTAAATAAATCCAAAAATATCATCCCATACACAATTCAATTTCAAATGGAATCAAATTCAACCAGTAAAGCATAAACGAATTTTATAGTTTTGATGGAGAAGTAAATTTCATAAAACCAAAAAACAGATTAAACATGGCAAGTAAAGGAGTATTAAGGCTTAAAAGTACTAATGAAACATATGTTTAAGAAAGAAAGAGAAGATTCGAACCTGAAACGGAGAAGAAGACGGAGGGGGAAGTGCTGCTGATGTTATTCCAAAAACCTAAAACAAAACATAAAACAAATTAAACGCAATTTCAAATTTCAGTTTTAAAATCAATCATATAATAACAAAGGGAAATTAGGTTGGGATTTGTTTGATTTGAATGAGTAGAGAGAGGGAAAAAACCTAGAAAGTCTTGAGAAAATCTGGACGATCGCTCTGCTTGGTTTGTCTTCGTTTCTCTCTCTGTCTAAGATGAAAATGAAAAATGATATCCACGGTTTTGGTTTTGTTTGGAGGGTAATCTAGTAATTTCAGTATAATTCCCTTGATTTTATTCCGGAATTGGATTACATTCCATAGATATTCCAATGGAATGGAAAAGAAGGATTTTGTGGGAATTGGATTCTTTTGGAATTAGATTCTGAATTTTTTTGGGCCGTTTGGTTGGGGATAATTGGGCTGATTCCCTTGGAATCCAATTCCCGGGCTTCCAATTACCCCGAACCAAACGGGTTATAAGTGTACAAATTCATACCGGAAGCGGGAGCCATTTAGCTCTGAATTGGGAATTTCTCGGGTTTCTAGTATTGAGTATCAGTGGTTCTCAGCGGTGGGTTCTGCTTCTTTCTACATCCAGAAGTTAGTTGTTAATTAATGGTTTGCTGAGTGTGTTGTGTCTGAATTATTTTTGGTTTTGTGTCTTGTTTCAGGTTCAAACAACTCTCCTTAAGATATGCACAAGGCCAATTACCGAAGAGCAAGTTGAAGATGTAAACTATGATCCAGGTTGGTTTTTAGTTTTAGGTTCTTCGGTTGCTTTCATTTAGTTTACACCGTAGGTTTTAGGGCAAACTAGCTTGAATTTTTCTGATTTAGAGTAGCAATTGGGTGGAGCTGCTTAGTGTATGTCAAATGCTGATATCATGTATTCAAATATATTCAGGTCTTCTGGAGTTATAGCTTGTAGTTTGGGATCCTTGTTGGTTTAAGACACAAGAGAGGATCAATTCACTGGATGCAAGATACAAGACCCTATGGAAACTCGTGATCGAGTGAGTTCTTATAATTTATTGTCTTGGAGTCCTGTGGTTATCATGTCTTCTTGTTAAATTTCATTTCGCTCAATAATTTATTGATAATTATCCACAGGAAATTTGTTTCAGTGTGGAAAACATCTCACCTTGTTTAAAATCGTTAGTCCCTAGTTAGTGAACGTTTTTTTTTACGTTGTATGCTAAATATTGAGCCATATATTATGTTTTTATTTTCTTTAATTAAATTAAGTTACCGAATTAAATTTGTAAACATGCTATATGGATGTGTATCTGCTGAGTACACGTGTTATCTGGATGTGTAACTGTTAACTACACAAGATATATGGATGTGTAACAGTTGAGTACACATGCTATATGGATGTGTAACTGCTGATTACACATCTATTTTTTTTCTATGTTTTTGGCCATTAATGGTGTTCGTAATTTTTGTGTTTTTTCAGGTACAGATTATCGTGGTGGAAGTAGTTGGTCTTGTTTGACATATGAATTTAGTCAGATTCGATGGGGTACCATGTAGAGGGAGCTTACAGGTATCAATTTCATTTACTTGTTTGGTTTTCGCTAAATTATGAACATGTAAGAGGCTGACTTCTTTTTCAAAATTGAGATTTCTTACTATATTATCTGGTTTTACTGACTAGGATGCTTCGTATGATTATGTGGATGGTAATCTAGTACAGTGGCTCCATGGGGATGTGGGGCTAGTCAGTCCTTTAACATGGGATAATGGGATGGACATCATTCTTGGAACAGTGAAAAGGTATGACTATCTGCGTAGTTTGTTTATTTTTTACAATCACCACTACCAAAGAATGTGTGATCCACATTGCTAACTATTTTACAAATCTTGTAAATATGTAGTTCCTTTTTATGCTTGCTAATTTTTGTGCTTGTTTACGCTTTATAAGATTCATTATTTCAAAAATGCTCGCTCAATACAGCCTTCAAATAATTTACTATGTCTGAGTTACATTTTTTTCTATTGTGTCATGTTTTTTAATGCGAACAAGTTTATTTTTTGTTAGAGGTACACAAGTAGACTCGAGACATATGCTGCTATGCATGTGTAAATTCTAGTTACACAAGTTAGAAGCATGTGTAACTGGTAATTACACTAGTCAGATACATGTGTAACTTCTAATTATACATGTTAAAATAAAAAAAATTATAACCAAAAAATTACACATGCCAGGTACACAAGCTTTATGGATGTGTAACTGATGATTACATATGCCATAAAACATATTTAGCTGCTGAGTACTATTTTTCTGATTTCTTTAAGTTAGTTATATAGTCTATTCCTATTTTAATGTGTTCCATTTTTCTTTTTGTTCATTCAACCTAATCCCATGGATGTTTATGTTATTGCACAGATGCAAGTATTCTGAAATCGGGGAAGACAAGAAGGGAAAAGTAATATTCTTTTAGGGTGTTGTGGCTTATTTCTAGGATTTTCGGTTTATATATCTATTGTTTTGTTGTTGCTCGACCTTTATTAATTCAATTTTGAGTTTGAAATTACTCTTATTAACTATATGAATATGTACTTGATAAGTATATAAATAACGATCAATTGTTGTAAATGAAATGAATAATATAGCAATATTTGTATTTTTATTAATGTTTTTTGATATGTAACTCGTCGGTACTGATAAGTGCATATTTTACATATTTAGAGTGTTAATTTCATGCTAGTATTTACTAGGTTTCTTGTAAATTATTGTATATTACGGTTGTTTTTGTTTAATTATCTTTTTATTAGGTTGAATCATCCAAAAGAAGTGAATCGGCATTTAATTATGCTAGAAGAGAAGAGCTACAAGTGAAGAAGGGCCGATGACCAAGTTTAACTTGCTCTAATCCAGGATTTTTTGTCATCATCACGTAGAGGAAGAAGAGACGAAGCCTACGGCAAAAGAGTGAAGTCATTCCGACTTCGTATGAAGAAGTTATGGGCAAAACAAGAAGCTAGGCTTGTACTCAAATAAGGGCAAATTGATCATTTTAAGGGAAACTGCTATTGATAACCCATTTTATGCTAGGGGGCATACATGTTTCAAAGGAATTTATAAAGACACCATCGTCTTAACTCAGGGCTGCCATATTTTGAATACCAATAGGAGCATTCTCTTATTCTTGGGGCAGCCACCATCTTCCTAAATTCAAAATGTAAGAAAATTAGGGCTCGAGCATAAAACAGAGTACAGAGAATTGATGGTTGCTGCCATTGGCCGTTTGATTGAAGTTTATGCTGATTGATGAAAGATATGAAGAAGAATTGTGCTCTGCCATTACAGTAACAAAGGAGAATAAATTAAAGATGTTGCTGCTGTATGGAGAAGTTTGGAGAAGATGAGATGGGTCTGTGTGGTTCATATGGTGATGCTGTTGATAGTTCGAGCCAAAACAGAGTTAGAGCTGTTGATGGTTATCGGCCATTAGTTGCAGTGATGTTGATGGAATTGACGAACCTGATGTGGATGATTTAATGGCAATGAGCAGTGTTAAATGGCAGTTGATAGTGGCAGAATGGTGACCGGAGTAAGTCTGTGATGCAGCGATGGAATAGAAGAGAAGAGTTCGAGTTAGCAAGAAAACACAGAAGAATAGAAATGCAGAGCCTTGGTTTAGTGGAAGTCGAAGAAAACATGGAAGATGAAGTGCAATTGCCATGAAAACTAGTGGGGTCTGTTGGGTGCGTAAGAAGTATAGGAGATGGTTAGAGGTTAACTCAAATACGTACGAGTTGAACACATGGTATGAATCTGTCGTGGAATTGGTTGGTATTGGACTAGAGTTTGCTTTCGTGTTGGACTATAAAATTGAACCGATAAAACTAGTTGAGATAGATGAGCTTGCAGCCATCGAGCTGGTGATTGTTGCGAAGAAATAAAAGGAGTTTAGAATCTAAGACGGTCAGGGAACTTGGGTTGGTGTCGAAATTCATTACTTGGGAGAGAATTCAGTTGGAAGAGGCGGCTAGGAATCTGAGTTGTAATCAAACTCAATAATTTGAGCTAGAATTCAGTTGGTCGGTGGGTTATCAAAAGTTTTACTTAGTTTAAAACTCTAAAGGAGGCGGTGGTTACTCTCTATAAATAGGGTCGTGAATACTCCTCATAACATATATTCTCTCACGCCTGACTATTTCCACCTCCAACAGAGACAAACCCTCGTATCTCCAAACCCACTCCACTTTCACGTTCACAACACCAAGCAACAGTGAAGAACCAAGCCGCACACCATCCACTTCACCTGCATAATTTCTTGGTTTACTAGTTTGGTTTGATTTCTAGTTTCATGTTTTCTTTATATTTATTTTTCATAAACTTTATTATTATGTGTAGCTAAATATTAATTGGTTAAGGATGATTTTAATGTCACGGGTGTAATACTTTATTAATTATATAAATTTATTCGGTGTTTTTATCGTATCGTTTGTTTTCACTAAATCTAGGGTTTATGATTGATTTCTAGATTGTTCAAGTGTACAATTGGGTTAATTTATTGATCAATTTAATGCTAGTATTGAGTTACGAGATGAGTAATAGTCCATCGACTCGTACATAAGTAGAAATCGTAAGACCTTGCAGAGGGATTCTGTGGAGCAATTGCGAGTGAAGACAACATCAACAAGTGGACCTTGATCTAAGAGTTTAACTACTGGGATCAACCAAAATTCACAAAACTTAAAGCATTCGATTGGGTTACACCTTGAGTGATCTACTACTTGGTGGTTTAGACGAATAAAATCTGGTAGTCGAGAACTTCCGTATCCAGTGATAAAAAGAGTTTTGGGGATAACACTGATCCAGCTGTTATTCTACGGTTGGTGATGAATGATTATGACGAAAGATAAATAAGTATACTAATTCAGTCAACGTTTGGTAACGGCGAATGACTCCCTAATCATATCTCTTTCTTATTATCTTTTTATTGTTCTTTTTAGTTAATTAAATCTCAAAACTCCCTTTTGTTTTTTACTCTATTTTAGTTTTGCTAATCTAAGTAACATCTCAATTACACAGCTCTCTGTGGGAATAATCCTTACTATCACTATACTACTAGTTAATTAGTGAGAAATATCTTGAGTAATTTGTTGCACTTACGACACGCATCAGGTACACAATCCATATAGATGTGTAAGTGTTGATTACACATGCTAATATGCATGTGTAATTGTTGATTATACATGCGTATATGCATGTGTAACTAATGAGTACGTATATTGTATGCCGTAGTAAGCGGTGGTGGTGTATGCATGTGTAACTTCTGATTACACATGCTATATGGATGTATAACTGCTGAATACATATGTCGTATGTGATGGTGGAAGAAATACCTGGTGTTTTCATTATATTCAACAAAATAATGAAAGTTTTAATACAAAGTAGCTGCTATTTACATTGAAACCAACAGAATGATAATTAGACACATGTTCCTATTATATAAGGTGCTTCATCTAGCATCGTTTTTGCCTTATCAGTCATCCCTAGTTTTTTTCGCATCTTTGACTAGGTCTTGGATCGCATTAAATGATGTTTTCTCTTTTTTCCTGTGCATATCATACCAAAAATAACATCAATATGTTGTATATTTGTGAGATACACACTTTTTTTAATATCATTTGTCATGCTAGAAAGGGTGTGTACCTTATAAGTACACAACATGCATGTGTACTTTATAAACTAATTTGAGCATGTGTAACTTGTGAGTTCACAAGCATATGCATGTGTACCTTCAAATTACACAAGCTAATTTGAGCATGTATAACTTTTGAGTACACAAGCATATACATGTGTACCTTCAAAATACACAAGCCATATGCATGTGTACACAAGCCATGCTGACGCTGACCAACATATTATCTTTCACATCGAGTCAAATAACCACTAGATACATATGCTTCAAAGTTCTATCACTAGTGTTAACAAAAGTTCTATCACTAGTAATAATGTAACATCAATCATATGAAAACCATGCACTTGAATTTATCATGAAGATCAATAACATTAGATAACGACGATAAACTGGAATAAACAGGAAAAAATATGTATTCATTAACTAATGAATCAAACCTGAAAGCTTAGAACAAACTCTAATGAACAAAACCTAGCTAGTTAAGTGAACACCCTTTCCTCCCTTGACAATCTCTCTGGAATCATTTTCCCAAACTCTATTTACATAAAACAAACTATATGGTTTCCACATAAGTTCCTGTCAACATCCTTAGAATCAGATTCCCAAACTATATTACAAGAAACAAACTACATAAGTTCCACAAAATTGATTGAAGATACTACATAAGTTCCATCAATAAACTAAACACCATCAGCATGTTGAACTACACGAGCTTTTTAATATGACAGAACTATTGATTAAATTATATAAGTAAACATCTGAATTTACCCACCACCACCACTTAAAACCACCACAACCACTACCAACGTTTACTTTAAAAATTAAACAACAAATAAACTCTAACTATAATCACTAGAAGACGAAACCCTAAAATTTTGAAACAAAATCCACATGCATAATTTGAAATCATAATTATAATCAACACGCAACAACATAATCGAACCAAACATATCTGTTAAGGTCGGATATTCTTCGTCTTCAACGATTGCTTTCTTTCCTTTCATGTTTTCATTTTTGGTTTTTAATTTTGAAAAACAAAATTATTTTTTTAGTATGATTCAATTGATTTTGTTAAGCATTGGTTTTCAGTAATTTTTTATGTTGATTTGGAGTATTATTGGCTTTTCAATTTGGTTTTCTCAATCGTTTTTTTGATTTTGAATCTGATTTTCGTTTTCTGATTTTTCTGTTTTTCTCTCGTTTTTTCTCAGAGCTGGTTTCTCTCTCCTGAAATCAAAATAATATTTTTCTGTTTTTCTCTCGTTTTTCTCAAATTTGGCTTCTCTCTCCTGAAACCAAAATAATATAGGTTTGTCTAAGTAAGTTTAGTCCTATAAATACTCAAGGCCAATCTAATCATTTTAGTTTCTATTAAAATTATTTTTAATTCGAGTTTGAGTATAAATACCTTTTAATTAGGGGTTTGATTTTATGCGCAACCCATGAATGGAATCTTATCCTAATTTTTCCTTATTTTATTTGTTGTAAAACTATAACGGTTAACAAAAAATATAAAACAACTATCAATTTTCATCATTATTTTATTTGGTGTAAAACTATAACGGTTAACAAAATCAACACGTGATACCCGCAAAAACATAGAATAATAAGAAAACATAAAAATACAGAAGAATTGACAATGCAAGAAAGATGATTGTTATAGGCGATTCTGTTTTTGTTTGAGTACAAGAGTGTGGGTGGTTATGGAAATTATTGCTTTTGAGCCATTTTATCTCTTAAAACCTTATTTGTATTCCAAACCTGCAATAAGTGAAAGGGACAACTAAGAATGATAACAAATAACCAAACAACAGTTATTAGAAGAAAAAGACTAAAAAGCATGAACTACAGTACTCAGTTGGTACTTTAGATCATGATAAAATATTGTGAGACATGAGCAGGTAAGGGCAACAGCAATGTTACAGTCTTATTATAACATATAAATCTATAAATTACTTAACCAAGTAGTAGTATGGAGGGACTAACAAGCCTAAAGAACTTTATCTGCCAACATCACAAGAACCTGCAGTATTGTCATTCTCTTGGGACCTGCAACTTCCTATGCCACTCCTAGAACCCTCTATGTGATTCCAATCGCAACAAATTTATACATGACTGCATGACTAGAACCCCAGAGTTACTCAACGTAAGTTGCGCAACATAGTTCAATTACACTACCATTCCTTTAAGATACACAGTTTACTAAACCAGTTAAATATACAGGAACACTATTGATAACAGTTCTATACCTAAAAACTTTACAAATCAGAATTATTAGGAGTTGTAATCTCTTCTTCTGTGTAAATGTTCTACAAATGTTCTGCATTCCTTTATCACTCACCAGGGAATTCTATCATTCGCTTTGCAAACCAATAAATTGGTGGTAAATTCCTGGCACTAAACCTAATAACAAAAACTTCTGGAACCGAATCTATTGTAAACGATTGCTCAAATCAAATTGCATTCAATGAATCACCTACTTACGGCACCAAATTCATCACCATTACAAACTACACACAAGGACTTGATCAGCCGCACTTTACAAAATGTTAATATCCTTTAGTATACATGAAAGAATTGGAAGAAAAATATTTTCAAATGTAAAAAGCACACAACCTTAAAAAGTAAACTTTATCAAGTTCATATTGTTGTACAGTCAGTGAAATTCAAGTTATTGATAACATAAAGAAATTAAGAAAATGGAGGACATCGAAAATCTTCAGTTCAGAACATAAAGAGAAAAGGCAGATAAGTTTGTAGTCAAACCATTTCACCTAATGCTAGGATATCCTTATCAACTAACCTTGTATGACCTGGTAGTTATGACAAAGAGATTCGCAATAATTTTTGAGGAATCAATAAACACAACATTACCACAAAGCTACTCAACAGTACAAGACTCACTAACTCCTCCAAGAAACATATGTCATGCTTGTTACGAAAATGTGGGTTTCTGTGGAATGCTATTTTTGGTACTTGTTTATGAGAAATGTAGGATGATGAATTTCATTTCTAACTGACATGCTTAATAGCCAAATTATTTGAACAAGCAACAACAACATACTCGGGTCTCTAAATTCACCACACGCACTTGCTCATCAAAACCTGACATTCTTGGCATAAGACATCCTTAATATTCTTCCTAGTTACTCTAGTTTTATCAGCATTCATATTAATCTAGTTGGTTGGGATTAACTAACTTCCACAATCACAGTTGTTACACCCCCACACAAGAACTATTCTGCCCCTTTGGCAAAACAGCCAGCAATTCATAACCTAATAAATTGAACAGCTGAAAATTACAAAAATTATAGCTTTACAAGCATAAAAGGAAGAGAACGAGCAAAACCCATAAGGTAATTCACATAAATTTATTTAAAAAAGGAACAACCAACAGCTGTAACATCGAAGTGATTTCCTTTTGAAAAATGTCCATTAAGAAAGGACATAAAATCGTACCTTTACTTGTTTTGAAGATCCACCAACTATTTCCTTGAGAATGAAATCTGGGTGTTGACCCTTTCCCTGAATTGACCGTTGAAGATGAAGAATCATCCTTTGTTGAACATCTAATGGAAGATGATTATGCATACATTAAAGGAGAAAAAGAAGAGGTAGAAGAATGAAGTTGAATTCTGTTGAATTTGGTTTGTGGAAGCGAAGAGAAACCAAGTTTACTAACAACACGATAGATTCGATAAGGAATTTAGAGGTGGGTTTTATATAGGTTTTTGTGGACAGAGAAGACGAAGATGAAGACGAGTGAAAATTGTGAGTGCTAATATCGGGTCGGGCTGAAAATTGCAAAAAAAAATAATTGTGAATGAAAGATAATGAAATTGATCAATTCTGATCAATCTAATTGTTATTTTGAAGAATTTTTAGCTGATAATTTGTTTATTTGATTGTGTTTGATTGAATTTTATGATCAATCTGATGAGTTGTCTCTATTTGTTTCTCAATTTCAAGAAATTGATTTTTATTTTTATTTTTTTTGTACAAACTTTATGACGGATGTAAACGCAATTAGTTGTCACATATAAAGACTCTCTTCGTCCAATTAAATGAGATGTATATGAAATCAATCCGACCAAACCTCTGTCCGACCATTTATCTCTCTTACGTTTGTTCTAGGAATAATATGTCTACCGGTTTTGCTCTTCTGGACAACTTTCCGGGGCGATTTGACAGCAACTGTAAATTTTCCTTATCTTTATTCCCCTGGCTTTTAGGTATTTTCTGGCCATATGCAGAATATTTTTCCTTTCAACATTTTGTATGCATAAACTTAAGTAGTTGTAGCTTGTGTTAGATCTGCAATACTAAAATACTAAAAAATAATATTACCTACATTTTATTAAAAGTGTTACTATCATTTTTTTCATTTTAGTCTATCGTTAGGCCAAAATGAAAAAGTGATCGTAATACTTTTGTTGAAACGTAGGGAGTATTAATGTTAAACATAATTTCTAAAATGAATGACTGATTTGTAAACAACCTGTAGAGGACAGAGCCACCTGCTCAACAAATTATCTTTAACACAATAGTCCACGGATACTCCTTAAAAATGAGGGATGTTATACCCAACAACACCCAACGACGGATGTGTCTAGGATATAACTATCTATTATAACTTGTATAAGCACAATACAAGTTACTCACTGATATGAAGTCAACATCAAGATTACAGAAGGAAGTAAACACTCAATGCGGCAAACAAAGCAAGAAGAGGGGAAAATAATGTGCTATTTAACCATTGGTACCCGACAAATGACCAACACCTAGGAATAGTACCATATATTCAAAAAATGAAGGGATGGTACCTGGACCGTCATTTGACTGTCAAAGTTAGACTTTGACCAAACAATTTTTTATTTTTTTGTTTCTTAATTATTTTTATTAATAATTAAAATAATTAATAATTATTTTTTATTATAAAATAAAAAATAAAAAGAATCAAACTTAACTTACTTTTTTAATAGTTAAAAATTAAAAAAATTAACTGTTATAAACTATTTTTGTATAATAGTTTTTTACTATTAATAAAAAATAATTTATATTTCATATAATTTTTCATTATAAAATAAAGAATTAGATTTAATTTTTTTAATAGGTAATAATTAAAAGATTTGACTATTATAAATTATTTTTTATAATAGTCTTTTATTATTAATAAAAAATAATTTATTATTATTTATATTATAAAATAAAAACTAAAAAATAACTTATAATATTTTTTATTATAAAATAAAAAAATTAGACTTAACTTATTTTTTAGTAGTTAATAGTAAAAAGACTTCGCTATTAGAAATTATCTTTTTAATTATTTATATTTTATAAAATAAAAAATAAAAAGAATTAGACTTAATTTATTTTTTAACAATTAATAAAACTAATAATTAAAAAATAGAAAAATAAAAAATTGTTTGGTCAAAGTTTGACTTTGACACTCATCTGATGGTCTAGGTACCATCCCTTAATTTTTTGAATGTTGGATAATGTTTTAGGGTAAATTCGTGAAGGGGAGACTAATCCTAATTACAGTAAGGATTACACATTTCCTTATAGGGTTAGATAGAGAAAAATAGATCCTTCCTTTGTACTATTTCTCTTCCTTTTATAGACTTTATCCCTTTACCATCTCCTGACATATGTTTCCCTTCAACCCATTATTGTTACCAAAGTGTCATCTTTGGGGTATTTTGCGTTACCTCGCCTTCAAAGATTGTTAATTAAGAAAACCTCCCCTAGATATCAAAAATTAGCAAAACCTCATATCGCTACCGTTTCCATCCATTTCCTAGGTAGCTGACTCAACAACTATGTCCACCTAGATAAAATATACGCGTGGATTTTTAAGTACCCAAAATACCCTCAGCATAAATATCCAATCGTGCACACGTGGACGGTTTTCTATGCAAGATCTGTATGGTCAGATTTAAGCCAAAAAAATGCCGTTGAACGGTCGAATGTACGAACTGAAGTGAAGAACTCAAATCTTCTCCGGCTATATAAGCTCCATTTCTGTCACAACTGAAATCATCCAGATTTAACAAAAAAAAGCTTATATACGAACTAAAGTGCAGTGTTGTTAGTAGATCAAGCAGGCAGAGTTCAAGCTTTACATGAAATGGGGGATTTATCATCAAGCTCTACCTGCAATGTAAGTAGATCCACCATTAGAGGAGGTAACTTAAAATACTATATTTACAGAGAGGAGGTAATACTAACATGAATTTTACAGTTACGATGTAATATTAATAAATTCTTGTGTTTGCGGTCTCAATGCAGCTTCTAAATTTGCAAATCATCATCTCATTTAGCCATGAAATGTCCATTCATGTATTCAAAATGCAGAAGATGTGATGGGACACCTAGAGTTTGGGAAGCAGACACTGAAGCAAACAAAGGAAGAAGATTTCTAAGGTGTTTAAATCAACCAAAATGTGAAACTTAGACCAAGCTGTTACAGAATCACAAAGAAGAAAAAAATAGGAAGGGTGTTCTCAGAAGGAGAAAAAGGGAGATGAAACCTCTGATGAACCAATGAAAATGATCATTGATTCATATATTAGTGAAGAACTATTTATAGAGATATGTGTCAGGTTCAGAGGTGCACCAATTGTTGAGAAGGCAAAAAATACGAGATCATCTTAACTAAAATGTATTTCATTCACATGATTTCAACTTTCAAGTTCAATGTAATTTCAAGTTTCTAGTATAATGTAATAGATTATCTAGTACTGAAATAAAAAGAGCATTCATAACTGATATATAACCCCAAAAAATGCTCTCATCCAAACAACAGAGTAGCATGCATAGTTTGCTTTGAAACAAAAAAACCTGATAGTGCAAGTTAATCAATGCCCCATCTTGGTTGTTTGAAGACTTGAGAGTGTGGCATGTTAGGCTCACTCATTCCATCAGGCGTGGATCCATACATAATCTTGTAATTACCAATAGTTGCAGACCTTGTAGCTGACATTAGTGGTGGTCCTGACCTCCCTATGCCCCTTCCTTATGGTAAAGTTGTTGTGGTTGTTGTTGTACCAAACAAAAAATACTCAAATCCCCTTCCCATGCCTCTGCCTGGTGAGGGTGGTGCAGCAGCAGTTCTCCCTCTCCCTCTTCCATGTGGTTGTGGTGGTGGTGGTACAGCTCTGGCCCTTCCTTGAGGTGGTGGAGCTGTGGACATTGTTTGTGGTGTTGCAACACCTCTACCTTGTTCTCTTCCTCTTCTTTGTGGTGGTGGTGTTTCAGCACCTCTGCACCTTCCACTACCAACAGATGGTGGTGCACCATTTTTCTTGGTTGGGAAAGTCCTAACATTGTGGCTTAAAGACCCACAATGGCTACAGGCTCTTTTTACCTTCAACATATGACCTAATTCTCTTGGTTATTGGTATACCAAACCTGACCTTAAATCTACTCTTGATCTTGATAGGATGCAGTGAGTATGTATCTTCTCTTATATCTGCCTCAATGACACTTGCAACCCATGTAGAGTTTGTCTTTCTGTTCAGACCTGTACCACTTCTGTTGACACAACTGTGATTAACAACATGGTAACGTTAATAGTATGCCCATCCCCTTGCCGGTATTAAAAAAAAAAAAATGTAATGTGATAAGTGAAAGCCCAATATATCATAAAACCAAAATATAAGATAAGACAACTGGATTGAGATAAAATGGGCTTTACCTATTAACAAAAAGTCGGAATGGGCAATTTGGGCCTCTACACTTGCACCTTAATATGGTTGGGTCATCTTTGGTCTTTACCACTTCAAATACATTGGCAATGCAAAACCTAATTATAAAAAATTTATATTGAGACATTGACGGCCATGTCATACCAACTTTACTTTCCTCTGTATCACAAGTCCATTCCTTGACTTCCTCACTCTCTATATCTGCATACATGTCATCATATTTGTTGTGATCTGTCTTATACTCCTGATACCTCTCAATTTCTTCATCAGTATCAGGTTCTTCTCCATAATCTGCTTCATCCTCAGAGCATGATGAATTGCCACTATGATAGTCATCCTCTATTGGAAAATCATGTATGATATGCTTATCCAAGTTTGTACTCTCAGGTAGTACATAAATTTCTTCTTCAGCTAAAAGATCTTCCAAATTTTAATGGTCTTCAACTAGCTGAACATAATGCTCTTTAACATGTCTCTTCTTGAGTGCAGGTGAAGATTTCTTTGATACAATCTTTTTAGGTATTGATGTAGCCTGCTGACTAGGATGCTAAGTTGCTATCTGAGTTGGCTCATGACTAGGATCATGACTTGGTTGTTCAGTTGGCATCTGAGCTGGCTCATGACTAGGCTCCTGACTTGGAAAAAGTACATTGTCTGCTACATTCTCTTCTACATTATATGCTACATTCTCTTTTACATTCTTTTCTACATTCTCTACTACATTGTCTTCTTGAGTTAACAACCCTTCAAGCAGTGGAAAAATAGGAACCTCTTCTCTTGGTTGTGTACTTGGCTCAACAACTTCATCATCAACACCATCTTTGATAATATTCAATGCTTTGCTATATGTGATGAAAAAATCAACTTCATTTGGTACATCTTGATATGACTCACTCCAAAACTTCAGCAGGGCTTCATCATTATTGACATCATATAAAAACCTTTTATCCAAGTATTGAAATAAACATTAAGCACCATATAACTCCTCAATACAATCATGCACACTTTGCAACAGGTCCAATTGGTTCAAAAAGTCACCATTATATCTAGGCCAATGAATCTGCTTCCCATTGATGTAGTCAAACACATGAAACCCACCAGGATGTTGTACCATGGGCCAGTATCCATCATAATGAACATAGAAATCTTTTATACCATATGCAACGCTGGGACTGCAAGAAAATCATATCTAAACACTTCAGAATCATAATCTAAATAAACAATAACAAAAAAAATAACAGAGCACCCAAAAATATCATCATACAATATTAAATTAAATTAAATCAAGCACAAACAAACCCCATATTACACAAAATCAAAATACGAACCATTATATACTCATTCTCATCCCAAAAACCCTAGAAAAGTTAAAAAAAAAATCAATCGACAAAAAAAGCAGAGCATGATAAATAAACCCTAGAAACTCAAACCAACATGATTCACAATATACCCATCATCGTAAAACAAACAATCATTGAAAGGAACAAAAAAATCGAAACAAACCATAAGTTTAAGAAACTTATAATCGATGATTATGGTTAAGATTCATCGTGAAACAACAAAAATGAACCACCAGTAAACCCTAGTTGTCTTTCTCTTCAACTCTGAGGATTTTGATCTAAACACTAACTTTTAACGAGAACGATTTGTGATTTTTTTTCTCACTTACTATCTCTCCCTCTCTGCAAAAACGAATTGCGGGTTTTTTCCTCTCTGAATGATCTTCCCGCCTAGGTTATGGGGGTAGTTGAAGAGACAGGCAACACATGCCTTTATAATAGGCTACCATCAAAAAGTGAAATAATCTTAACCGTTAAATCACTGACATAAATCTCAGCCACACAATGTATAGTACGGATCTACAACACGTGTCTAAGTTTTGTTTTTTACGAAAGGGTAGTTTTGATATTTAATAAAAAATATACCACCCGTACACGGCTAACGTGTAATATATCTTCCATCTAGGGAGATAACTTAACGATAGGAGGTTTTGCTAATTTTTAATATCTATGAGAGGTTTTCTTAATTAGCAATCTTTGAAAAGGAGGTAACGCAAAATACCCCCCCATCTTTTAATCCTATTTCTAACTTCTCTTCTTATTCATTCCCCGTCCTCATATTTCCATGGATATACTCTTAAGTAATTGGGCTTAACCCCCAAATTCCTAAGGTAATCGTGAATTCAGTCCCGCCTAGTAGAAATGATTCCCCTTATCAATGGGTAGTCTTTTTTTCAGGTATCAACAGGTACCATTCTTAGGTGTTGGTCATTTGCCAGGTACCAACCTTTAAATAGCCCGAAAAAAAGTCAGGATAGTAGTTGCTTCTGGTATGAATTGGAATGAAGAAATGGAGTTTCTTTTGTAGGCAGAAATCAGAGAAGGTCTAGTAAAGGCAATTGATCGTCAATCAATTCAAAACGGACAAAATCAATTCCTTTCATGATGCGCGGAATAAAGAATAAAACGAAAAAGTTAAATCAATTCAAACTGGCCATTACTTGCAAGAGAAAATTTTTAGTAAGTTAAAGATATTCCGTCCAGGTCATACGCCGCCACATTAAATCATAATTCAAAAGAAGTTATTGCGCGATCTTGGTTGACTCGCACATGTGCGTATTCATCCATATAGCTACCATGGTTCGCAAAACAGCCATTTTCCTCAAGAAAACGGTCGTTAAAACGGTCAAGCCTATGTAGCGTGCCCGTGAGGATCACCGATACCCGTGTCTAAATAACACCGATAAATAGGAAAATATGACGTTATTTAGACTCGTTATAACCGTTTTCATGCATGTGAAAACGATTTTTCTAAAATTGATTTTTACATTTTTTTTCTTCTAAATAACATTTTAACATAATTTTTTAGACCGTTTTCACACCCATTATACCCGGTTTTTTTTAAATATATATAAAATTATTTTTACCCAATTTTTTATTTCCAAAATACAAGATTAAAAATTACAATTAAAAAAATAAAAAAATAAATAAAATAAAAAAAACTAAATGAAACGTAGTAACAACATTATTTAGACCCGTTAACACTGTTTTCACGCATGTCAAAACCGTTATATAAGAATTTCAGATCATAATTTATTTATTTATTCTATTTAACAGTTATCACACCCATTATTTTAAAAAACGTCAAAAAGACATATTTTTTCCCTAAACAACGTGTTTTTTTGCCCGAAATGTGCTCACACCCAGCAAAACGCGTTATAACGACCTTGACCCGACATATGACCCGTTTTTCAAACCTTGTAGCTAATTAAAGTTCTTAGGTATATGGTGGTATTCATTTTTAGTTTTACCCAATGTGGGACTAAAAGATATCTCTTTCATTCACTCATGAAAATAAGTAAGTATCCAGAGAGACCCTTAGAACGTCCACAGTTATGGAGCAAAACCATGGACTATACCAAAATTTGATCTATAAAGCAATCACAGTTGGGAAAAGTAAAACTATACTTGGTCCGGTTTTCCAGGGTTTGAAACCAAAAATGGTGTGAAACCCTGATCAAAACCAAATTTAATCGAAAGCAGGTATTGTATGCATTTTAAAATAGACAGGTGCATAGTGAAGCTTTCGTCTAATGATGGAGAACAAACATAAAATCCACCTAATCTGGGCATTGATATAACGTCCGCCCCACTAGACGTAAACAATACGTCCACGTAATATTAGGCGTGGTTATTATGTGGCGGGACTTATAAGTCCGTCTGTGTGAATACAATTGATGTCTATATGATCTATTTTCAGTTATCCTCTCCATTATCCATAATCTCTTTTAAATTCGATTTCATGTACTTCAATTCTCCATACTGCACCTCCTTTAAATTCATCAAAATTCAGTTTTGATTGTGTAAATACAATTGATGGAGATAATTCCAGGTTTACCAGATGAGATAGGAAGAGAACGTTTAATTCGTATCCTATATGATCAATTCTCAACAGTATCATCAATTTCAAGAAAATGGAAACAAGAAATCATATCAAAAGAATTCATCTCCAAAGAAAACTTTTAGAATTCAATCAAATTCTAATAGCTCTTATTCAATTTGATCCAATCAGTGTCAGTACAATCAAACCTCCTAAAATTCATACTACACCAGCTCACCGACTTAGTTTTATAAATGTATCGGAGTTGGTCGGAATTTAGTGGTGTGGAATTATCTCTATCAGATGCATCTTTCATCACCGCCTGTTCAATGGGTATAGGTATAATATTTGTTTCGTCAGGCGTTGATAATACCGTGCCTCTCATCTGGACGCCTTTTTAATCTTCGTCTGGTATCGTATGGGGATTTAAAATACGTCTCACACCAGGTGTGATTATTATGTACGCCCAAACCGGGAGCTTATTATACGTCCGTCCAAACAACAGACGTGCATTATACTTATGCGCAAGGCCAAGCGTGGATTATACTGGTGTTCGATCATATTTTGCTCTTCTACCATTACGCTAGACCATCCAGAATACTATTTTTTTTTAGGATTTACTCTTAGTCTTTTATATTTTCTTTTTTCATAATTGTGGATGCTCTTAATTCCTAAGAACAATCCACACTAAGATCAAAAATATTTTTTATTAAAACTCATTTTCTACAACAGCTAGTAACATAGAGATGTTGGAATCCTTCATCTGGACAAGCAGCTTTATGGTTTACTTTAGTTTTGATTATCTCTTATTAGCGTATTAAATCATCATGTTTTTCTACATTGAACTGGAGTACTGGACCCATACTGCTGTCTCCAAATTTTACTGTATTCATCGACTTTTATGCTTTGCCATGGGACTTGGTATTTGCATTCATTTTGCTCACAACTATAAGGGAGAGGAAATGTTGAGAGTGTTGTTTAATCTTGTTTGGTTGGTGAAGTGTGCATATCTATATACAACATCTTGACATTTATATTTTAATTTAGCTGCAATGACTATTCTAACTGTTAGCCATGCTTTTAATCGTTTTATACGCTGTGATGCTTCTTTCCTGCGTAATGGCATTCCTCTTAAACTACTGTATTTTTTTTAACACAACTCTCAACTCAGCAACGACACAGACTATATGTGGGAATGTGAATGTAAGCTACATATCCTTTTGGATTCTTAAGCTGTGTTAACTTCTACTATATATATTTTGTGAGTGGTAAATTAGTAATTGCATGTCAATATGAGTCCATTTAAAAATAGATCCAAGTTCGTCTGCATGATGATCTTGTGGACATCATCTACATAAGATCAGCCGATATCATCTTCTCCGTTGTAAGTTTTTTTTAACTTTAAATTTTAATTGAATTTGATAAAAAGATTGTATTTTTGGTATAAACTTAACATAATTAATGTGGGTTTAGATCAAAGTTTGTTTTTGTGTAAATCGAATAGATAAATTCTTGATTGAAGATGTCAATAAATTTTTAATTTTAGTCCAATTGTTAGCTGAAGATGTAAGAAATGTATGAAATTTGATTTTTCTCTATGTATTTCTTTTTTTCTTAGTTTACAATATGGGTGCCCGATGAATATAAATGTCATTTTTTTTTTTTTTTCAGTTTCATTCTGCTGTTGTATCTCCATTTTAAATCGTATAAAGTGATTCTATCATATGATCAGCGGATGAACTCTGAAAATTGTACTTAGTTGAGCCTAATTTTCTTTATATGTTTTGACGGGACATCGAATCTAAGACAAGTACAATCTGCTGCTAAGAGAAATGCTAGAGATTCTCATGTCCCTGTAAGATGTTCTTGGTTTTTTTATAGAGAATATAAATATCTTTGCTTCTTGTATGTTAGTTTTATGCTTTTGACATGGGGAAGCATGTGCATCTACAGATTTCTTTGCTGGAGTGCATTACATGAAATCAGGGAATTCGTAATAGTCGTTTTGCTAACGGTTAATTTTTTTGGAACGTCATAACATCGTTATAAAAATTTTAACAGTGAAAAATCGTTGCTATAATTGGTATCTTTTGCTGAGTTTCGGGAGGATTATGGTCAATTACTTTCGTATCCTCAACTTAAAATGTCAAGTTACTTTGTTACCCTCTATTACTACTATCTGCACCCCAATTCTACTCATGCTCAAGATGAACCCCAGCATCCCAACAATTCCATTTCTTTTCTCCAAATTTTTTCACATTATAACTCTTCATTTTAATTATCAAAAATCAAAAAACAAAATCAAAATCATTGAAATTAGTTTTTCATTTAATATGTCTGAAAATTAGAACATGAATCAGTTGAGAGGTAGATAAAACAAGTTAATGTGTTCATAGAATAACATTTGAAACATTACTACAACCTATCTTTCCTCTCTATTTATTTCACATTTCATCGACTTCATGGTTTATCCCTGCCGCCAACTATTTCACTGGAAAATTCATCAGTTCCACTTTAAGATTCAGCTGCAGAAAAATTTCATCAAGAACTACAATCAGTTATTAGTACTTCTGTGAAATTTTGATGTAAGCCTAGATTTAAGTTTAATCGATCTCTCATAGAAGTATTGACACTGATTCATGATTTTGGAAATGTAAATATGGGTTATCTTCATCTAAGGTATGTCATTCATTCATTTTTCTCTGAATCAAATTTTTTTCAACATTTGGGGGTTCGATGATTTTACAAATTGGAGGTTACAAACTATTGATTTTGAATGATGCAATTTCTGATGATGATTATGAACATCTCTACCTTTCAAATCTATATGTGGTTGTATATTTTAGGTTTATTTATATCTGATGTTGCTTTGAATTGTATCATGTTCTAAGAATGTTTTGGTGATTATGAACATCTAAATAGCATGTTATATGCATCCACCAACTAGTTTTATGTGTCAGTTGATTATATAAGTTGAATAAAATGCAATCTTGATTCATGTTATTGAAAGATGATCTAAAGCTTGTTATACCTTTTAAGAATATTTGGTTGTTGAATTTGGACTCAGACATAGTATTCGGTGGCAGGATGTCAGCATTAATGAATAAAACTTGTATTCTGTTTTGAGAAGCAGCATCTCAAGAATCAAGATGATTTCAGGAATCTTTTTTATTTGTATTCATTGTCAGATTGTAGAATAAAATTAGGTGTACATAAGGCTCCACCAAGTACAAGCAGTATTTACTGTGAATTGGACTGAATAGAGAATCAAAGATTCAATTTCAAACATAGATGTACCTTATGCAAACCCAGAAAATTACAGGGAAAACTATTAAGAAGGACTAAAATGACTTTTTTTCAGTATGCATTTGTTTTCAACTAGCTGTTCCAGTTCTTTGTTTTGTGTGGTTTTCAACTAACCCTATAACTTTGAATCCCCATATCTCTGAGTCCAATAAGATTATCAGTAACTTCCCAATTTGATCCCATCTTTAACACCATTCAGATTACAAGAAATTATAAAATTTTCCAACAAAACATTTTAATACCCACTACAACTATTCAAACAAAGACTTTTCATCATGCTCAAAATCAAAATCAATTTCAAAATAACCATATAAGAAGTAATTTGTTGGATGATAATCATATACCCGCCTTAATTTTACGAACCATAAAAATGAAAACCATATTTAACATTTGTTTTGTTCAAATAGATGTTGTTTACAAAAAAAGTTACTGTTGCCTATCTCTAGTAAAAAAAGAAGAAGAAAATGATTATTTCCTAGGCTGATCCCTCTGATATGGATGCCCACTCCGTGTCTTACGCATAACAGACTCAGTCTGAGGCCGGCCTTGACCCTGCTGAGGAGCTTGCCTGGCGATATTATTCTCTTACCTCTCTGTGTGTTTGTTGCAGATGCAGGTTGAGGCATTGGGTGCACAACACTAGGAGGATTTCTCTAAACAAAATTACCCTCAACAATTACAACAACCTGCTCAGCAACCCTTCCTATGGTATGACAAACTATATTGAACACAGGATAGACCATACCTTGAGTGGGAAGAGGCATTAGCGCAATGTTGCGAATTTGTGCTCTAGCTTGTGGAGGAAGAACAAGAGCATCAAATCCAAGTCTGGCACCACCAGTGACAAAGAATTGATCCCCAACAACAGCTGCACCTTAATTTATCACAAAAAAATCCATTTGTAGGGTGTTTAGCATACATCGACCAACTATCATCCCGTCTCCAATTGCGATTTGGAGGAATTGGTTCCTCAGAAATTGTTCCACGAAGAACACCATCATTCCCATGAATTGACCAAGAATCTATATTTGCTCTATTACTAGTATTATTGGCACCGTCACCATTAGTACCATCACCACTTCCACTTCCACCACCACTACCAAATTCATATGTGTTATTTGGAAAAATCCATCGACCATCTTCTCCAGTACCATTACAAAAACTTTGATTTTCACCATCATTCATATTCTCCATCTTTACTTTGTGATTTTCAGGAAGGATTCTGAAGGAATTTTGAATCTGTATTTCCAGAAGAATAAAAGGAACTGTTGGTTTCCTTCTGACTGATTCTGTTTGGGGTAAATGGGGATTAATCCATCTCACTTGGCCTTAAATGGGGTACTTCCCAAAAAAACACGACTTTTCAGAAGAAATTAACTCCCTCTTCACTTCATGCCGCCGTTTCTGACAAATAAAATGATCTGTCTAATCATTTTGATTGAATGTTTAAAGAGGTTTTTGACAACTGGCAATTGTTTTATTAGGAATTACCACTTGTGTGCAAGACATGTGTGCTATAAAACCTCTTCATTTGGCTTCGCTTGAGAAATTAGAGATAAAAAATCTCTAATTATTCACTAGGCCTCATAACCCAAGTGAGAGACTGAGAGGTTATGTCTTTTCTACTCTGCTAGACGCAAATCTAGCCCATGATGAGATGGTAATTGGTAAGTGAGGTAATATTTTTAGACCCCACCTTTGTGGTTAAAAAAAAATCAGGTTTCACACGTGTTAGATTGAAACATGCTTATGTGATTAAAAAAATTTAAATTCTTGCATGGGTAATCTGGTTATTTTGGTAATTTAACAGTCCCCGAAATATTTGTTGCACTACTCAGGTAAGGGTAATCTGGCTATTTTCACAGTCCCCTCAAATATTTGATGCACCACTCCGATAAGGGTATTTTGGTAATTTTTATAGTCCCTAAAATATTTGCTTGACTATACTCCGATAAGGGTAATCTGGTAATTTTTATAGTCCCTACAAATATTTGCCGCACCACACTGGTAAGAGCATTTTGGTAATTTTTACAGTGCCCAAAATATTTGCTTGACTACTCTGGTAAGGGTATTTTGGTAATTTTGACAATAGCCAACATATTTGCTGTACCAGAGAACCATAGAATCTGATATGATACATCTCTAGTTCATCGGAATGACAACGGAGGTCTATCTCTAGCAACATATTAAGCTGAATTTCTATACGACCGGATCCTAAAATCTACCAAATAACCATAAAATCTGACATGTCACATCTCCAGTTCATCGAAATATACACCAAAAGGTCTATGATCTCTAGTAATAACCTAGTATAAAACTAGTATTTCTATACTAGATCCTTAAATCCACCGAAGAACCATAAAATCCGACATGTTACATCTCCAATTCATCGGAATGTACACCAAAAGTCTATGATGTCTAGTAATAACCTGGTGCATAACTAGTATCTCTATACCAGATCCCTAAATGAACCAAAGAACCATAAAATCTGACATGTTACACCAAAGGTCTATGATCTCTAGTAATAACCTGGTGCATAACTAGTATTTCTATACCATATTCCTTAAATCCACCGAATAACCATAAAATATGACATGTCACATCTCCAATTCATCGAAATGTACACCAAAGGTCTATGATCTCTAGTAATAACCTGGTGCATAACTAGTATCTCTATACCATATCCCTAAATCCACCGAAGCACCATAGAATCTGACATGTTACATCTCAAGTTCATCGGAATGTACACCAAAGATCTATGATTTCTAGTAATAACCTGGTGCATAACTAGTATTTCTATACCAGATCCCTAAATCCACCGAAGAACTATAGAATCTGACATGTTACATCTCCAGTTCATCGAATGTACACCATAGGTCTATGATCTCTAGTAATAACCTGGTGCATATCCAGTATTTTTATACCAGATCCCTAAATTCACCGAAGAACCATAGAAACTGACATATTACATTTCCAGTTCATCGAAATGTAAATTAAAGCTCTATGATCTCTAGTATTAACCTGGTGCATAACTAGTATTTCTATACAATATCTCTAAATCTACCGAAGAACCATAGAATCTGACATGTTACATCTCCAATTCATTGGAATGTACACCAAAGGTCTATGATCTTCAATAATAACCTGGTACATAACTAGTATTTTTATACCAGATCCCTAAATCCACTGAAGAACTATATAATATGACATGTTACATCTTCAGTTCATTGGAATGTACACCAAAGGTCTATGATCTTCAATAATAACCTGGTACATAACTAGTATTTTTATACCAGACCCCTAAATCCACTGAAGAACTATATAATATGACATGTTACATCTTCAGTTCATCGGAATGTACACCATAGGTCTATGATCTCTAGTAATAACCTGGTGCATAACTAGTATCTCTATACCATATCCCTAAATAAACCAAAGAACCATAAAATCTGACATGTTACACCAACGGTCTATGATCTCTAGTAATAACCTGGTGCATAACTGGTATTTCTATACCATATCCTTATATCAAACGAATAACCATAGAATCTGACATGTTACATCTTCAGTTCATCGGAATATACACCAAAGTTCTATGATCTCTAGTAATAACCTGGTGCGTAACTAGTATCTCTATACCATATCCCTAAATCCACCGATGAACTATAGAATCTGACATGTTACATCTCTAGTTCATCGGAATATACACCAAAGGTCTATGATCTTTAATAGTAACCTGGTGCATAACTAGTATTTCTATACCAGATCCCTAAATCCACCGAATAACTATAGAATCTAACATGTTACATCCAGTTCATCAAAATGTAAACCAAAGGTCTATGATCTCTATTAATAACCTGGTGCATAACTAGTATCTCTATACCAAATCCCTAAATCCACCGAAGAACCATAAAATCTGATATGTAACATCTCCAGTTCATCATAATATATACCAAAGGTCTATGATCTCTAGTAATAACCTGTTGTAGATGGTTGGTTTTTGACAAGGATAAAATAGTAAAAAATTATCTCTGAATACTTGGTTCTGCGAAATACTAAAATTCTGCAAAAAAAAATTCAATTTAAAGTTTTCGAGATGCTTGAAAATAAGTTTGCAATACTTATAAGTGTTAAAAAATACTTTCAAACCCAAATTAGGGTTGCAAATTCTCCCTAAAATTGGCGTTTTACTCTTGTCCGTCTATAACTAGCTTGTACGTCTTTAACTTCAACTCCAACTCGTCCATCTTACGTCTAGCAACTACTCCATTTCACACGTCTAGCTTTACTCAAAGCTTGAATATGAAAAAAAAATTCACGTGAATTACATTCACGTTTGATAAAACTCTAAAAAGATAAGATGAAACAACGCTTTCTTACCTTACTATCAACAAATGGTGAATGCTCCTGAGGTTTGAACAAATTATGATGGAGTTAAAAAGAGATGAGAAAGAGAAGTTGCTTGTACAGACTTGAAATGAACAAGAGAGGTAGACGTCCTTCTTTATATCAAACGGATTTATCAAATCCGGAAAAAAATAAGACCACTCCCTTGTCCGTCCACCCAAGTCCTCCTTTCAACCTTCCCGTCCATCCATCCTTCCTCTCTACTTGTATGTACGACCATACGTGATATCTTTCTTGCCCATCCCAGCCATACGTGGTCTTTCACTTCCTGAACTACTGATGTTGCATCCCAGATGATGATGTTGTGGCTCTATACATCTCTGTTGATCACTCTCGATTTGTAGATCCATAACCGTAACGATATTCAAAGTCCAAGCCAACTGCAATATCTCTGGTAATATCTAACAACTAAGCCTTGTTATTTTATTTTCATCTAAAATCATAAAAAATTATATCTCAGACCCGGGTCTCAAAAATATTAAACCCCAGAATTCTGATGAGAATTTTAACATGGTTATTGATGCAGATGAGCAGGGTATAGCCTATATAGAGGCTATAGACCCGAGTCTCGTAATTTAGCTCAAGAAGGGTTCAATTTGATTGGAAACAGGCCAATGATCAAGACATGATAGGACCTTGTCCTCTCATGATCTCTAGTTTTTCAGTCAAATTCCATCGTTTAGGGCTTCAAACATGCGTTTTTGCTATTTTAGGAAAGTTTTTATTTTGTTAATAACTACTTCGTTAGGAGTCTGTTTGGGTCGCCGTTTGCGGCAAATAGTTTTATTTTATGAGTATTTTCAGTATTTTAGGTCGACCAAAATTTTCCAAAAATAGCAAATTAGGGTTTGAGTCGGTTTAGGGGTTTTTTCATCCTTTCTTGACTAGCAAGTTAGGGTTTTTCCCCAAGTATATAAAAGAGTCCTCCATGTATTATTTTAGGGAGTTGAATTTGATTAATAAGAATTATTTTCGTAAACTTGTTCAAGTTTAATCGATTATTGTTTACAGTCGGGAAACCGAAGTCTAAATAATTATCGTTGTTCATAGTCGATATTCCTAGGAATATTTGAAGTCTGAACAAAACCTCTATTTTCTTTCTTTTCTTTATTATCCGCTGCATCGGGTACTCAAACACCTATCTCTATGTATGTATGAATGAGATTGTCAAACCACTACATACACGAGCATAATTACTGAATGGATCAGCATTCATCACTTTACAAAATCATCAGAATAACACTGGCGCTCACTACATTTCCCTGATGTTATATGATTTTATATTACAAATTTCAAGCTCATAGATGGATTTTCCACTAGTGTAGAGCAAACTTGAGTATCATTTGGTACTACATTCTGCAGGTGAATTCCCAAAATTCACCCTATCTCTAGATAGGGGCTTAAGTACCTTTTTCTCAAAATTTCAAGCTTGTATATGGATTTCCCACTAGTATAGAGCAAACTTGAGTATCATTTGGTGCTACATCCCACAACTGAATTCCCAAAAATTAACTCATGTCAATATTTACGCTCAATTGAACAATATTGACTCACTAAAATACATATATACCTTTATATAGAAGTTACATACGAGTTTACATCTTAGTGTTATGAGGCACCACTGCCTCAACACTCTTATTAGTGTTCTAGGACACCACTTCCTCAACATTCCTCTTAGTGTTTTGACGGCACTACTGCCTCAACATTCTTCCTTGTGTTCTGACGGCACCACTGCCTCAACACCCCTCCTAGTATTCTGACGGCACCGCTGCCTCAACACTCCTCCTAGTGTTCAAATGGCACCACTGCTTCAACATTCCTCTTGGTGTTTTGACGGCACTAGTGCCTCAACACTCCTCCTTGTGTTCTGACGGCACTACTGCTTCAACACTTCTCCTAGTTTTCTGACGTCACCGCTGCCTCAACACTCCTCAAAGTGTTCTGACGGCACCGCTTCCTCAACACTCCTCCTAGTGTTCTGATGGCACCGCTTCCTCAACACTTCTCCTAGTGTTCTGACGGCACGGCTGCCTCAACACTCCTCTTACTGTTCTGACGGCACCACTGCCTCAACACTCCTCTTAGTGTTCTGACGACACTACTGCCTCAACATTCCTCTTAGTGTTCTGACGGTAGCATTGCCTCAACACTCTCTATAACCAACTAATATTCCAAAGACCTTATCCGACCAATTCCAAGTCTTGCTTTGCCATGGGTCTCTACTTTTTTATCCAAAAGGGCCTTCTTGCTTATTCAAAAGTTCAAGATGACTACTACCCGTCTGGTAATGTCTAACCGTTGAACTATAAGTGTTTTATTTCCTTTTATCTTCGTATGATAGGCCATCATCTAGTGTTTACCACGCAACATTACTCGTTCCGTGCTAAGTATGGGACTTAATGTAGACGATGGGTTTAGAAAAGGATAAAATAGTAAATTACCTATGAAGACTCGGGTCTGAGAAATACTAAACTTTAAAATTCTGCAAAAAAAGAATTCAATTTAGGGTTTTCGAGACTCTTGAAAATAAGTTCACATCACTTATAAGTGTGTCAAAAATACTCTCAAACCTTAACTAGGTTTGAAAATAAATTAACAACATTTATAAGCGTGTCAAAAGTATTTTCAAACCCTAATTAGGATTTGAAAACAAAATCGCAACAATTATAAGCGTATCGAAAGTGTGTCAAAAAGTATTTCAAACCCTAATTTCGTAAAAAAAAGAATTTAACCCTAATTTTTCAAATGCACCTCATCTTTGCTTGTGCGTCTTGTTTCTTAGGCCAGGCTTGCACGCCTACTCAAAATCCAAGCGCTGACATCATGCTTCTCTCCAAATTTTGGTATTTTACTATTTTTCCCTCAATATATGAGGCTGAGCACAAGAATAAAATGTGAGCTTCTTTCCTTTTGGCCAAACACTTTCAAACCCAAATTTTTGAAGAGGGAGACGTCTCCACCTCTCTCGCTTCCAACGTGTGCGCCTTATCCAAGCAGCTAAGCTTGCGTGACTATTCCAAGGGAAAAAATCGTATGCCTTCAAAAACAAAACCAAGTTAACACGACTTGCTTCTTGTGAAAATTGATAATTTTACTCTTTTACCCTCAAAATATGAGGATGAATACAAAAGGTACAATATGAGCGTTTTGCTTCTTGCTAAAACAATTTTGACGTCTTTCTTCTCACTAAAAATTGGTGTTTTAATCTTTTACCCTCAACGTGTGAGGCTGAGTACAAAGAGAAAAACGTGAGACTCTTTCTTCAAGACAAAAATTAGGCACTTTTTCCTCTTCCTTCACGTGAATAATTTGGTTTGGATAATTAGGTTTTTGAGAAACTTCGAAACCCTAAGCTATGCTAGGCCTCTCTCACATATATCTTCGTATGAGGCCTCACATAAAAATTTTCATGCTCAGCAACATACACTTGTTTTTACAAAATAAACATGTCAATAAAAAATTGACTAATATGGACACACTGCTCCTCATACACAAACAAATACATATTTATTTTACTCTAGTCTGCTAGACTCATTAGCTTGTCAAGCAAGACATATTTATTTTAGTCTTCTAGACATATCAGCTAGTCAAGCAAGACAGATTTTTTCTAGTCTTCTAGACTCATCAGCTAGTCAAGCAAGACGTATTTTATTTTAGTCTGCTGGACTTGTCAGCTAGTTAAGCAAGACAGACTTGTCAGCTAGTCAATTAAGACAAGTCTTTAGTCAAAAGACCCATTGAGCATGTCTCAACTGATTTAACACTAGTAGTGCTTAACTCTACAATATTACACGAGATATCAAAATGTCACAAATGGGGGGTTATTCATTAGGGTTTTGGTCTTGCTGTCTACGTCATGTGGTGCAGCAGTGCACCCACTAAAGAGAAATTCTGGAAAGCTCGATAGCAGTTGAGTAAAGAAGCGGAAAGTTGAATAACCAACTATTCAACCACAATTGAAGTGGAGAGTAGTTGTCAATACCTTTACCACCTTCTTTAATTCACCACTACTCAACCATCGACAGTTTCTTCCAGAGAGGAGGTCAGGTGGTGATAATAGTTATGATATAAATAGAGTCTCAATCTATTGAACAAGGGGACAAATTTTACAACTAAACAAGTATGAAATAGAACAAGAACTCTTAGACAAGTCTTATATCACTCAACTTTCTCATTGAAAGCATTGTTCATAGTTATTCACACCAATTACATCCTAGAAAGTCTGATATTCTGACTTCAACCTTCTCTCGCTTCCCTCACTAAGACCAACCCTTCTCATTCTCATTTTGTGAATAAAGCAAGACTGGAATGACCATTGCTTGGTTTAATCCAGAATTGTACAGATTGATCTCTCGAATTTAAACAAAGTACTTCAACAGTAAAAGTGTTTAAGGATTGACGAATTGTCACCTGCTCACCTCACTTTTCCTAAATTAACTTTCAATTTGTTCTCCCCACAAACATTTTGGAGACCACAGTGGAACATTGATCTCTCAGTTGCAATTCTTCAATTTTCTAATTTCTTGAATTTTCTCAGTTTCATAAGCAGTTGATCTTAGGTCTAGGTCAGGTTCAATAACTAACTCTTAATACCAATCTGCTACTACCAATGTTGATGCTCCTGATACAAAAGGTTCTTGCCCACTCAGGAAATCAACTACAACTACATATGCTTTGATGGAGAGAGTCATACATGTTAGGAATGAAGCAGTCCGTGAGACTTGTGTTAACAGATGGCTCACAAGTAAGTAGTACAACATTCAACCATCTGGGTGTTGTGATCTAATGAGGAAAAAAGAAAGCTTCAGCGCTAGACCAACATCACAGGCATGCCAACCACATCGAAGGAAATCGACACCAGCTGTAGATACAACATCGACTTAACGTCAACAACAACCAAGGTAGGATCCGGTCTCTCCTGACTTTCCCAACTCTTATAAGTACGGGTACAAGATACACCATCAAGTTACCTCCCATTTAATATCCACCAACATAATAAGAAATGACAAAGCTCAGGAGAGTTGCACTTGGAGACTGAAGGAGTACAAAAAAACCTCTCTCCGTCAGAAGCTTCACTACCTCTGCTGAACCTGTAAACCAAATTGTCTAAATTCTCATGGAGCTGTGAACTTCTATACTTCTCGAAGGCATAACCACCATCTCTGTCAAGATGCTGAAAGCTGTAAGAGTTACTAGACAGGAAACCACCTTCTCTTCAATGATGATCAAAGAACCTGAAAAAAATCAATTGAAAGCAAAAGGCTACGTCATCCTTGGGATAACAAGGGGAAAAGTCAGACAGAAGACAAGTTCTATATCACCAAATAAAATATGGGCTATGACATGTGTTGGGACGCTCATGACTCCACACTAAACAGGTTACAATTCCCACTATACTTGCAATGACATCTCTACATCTACAAAGAGATATTAAGCAACTTGGGAGACTAGATGAAATTATGTTATACCTGAAAGAATATCATATTTTAATGGCTATGAAGCCAGAACCTGGAGAGGATGTTGTCTCGCATATCCAGAGATACCTCACTCAAGTTGGTTTTACCTAACACATCTCTCTGCCTCTGAACAAGCTTTACTCCTCAGATACTTGAGGACTTAGCATTGGATATCATATTCAAGACTTTGAATCATAAAGGATGTGTCATTACCTTCTTCATTCATGGGAACCCCTGTTTCATCTTTTGAAGAAGATTCGTTTGTTTGTTCTGCATTTACAAAGAACACAAGTTTGAAGATGAACATCGTATTTAAAACACATGAAATACAAAAGTATCACCACAGGACCAATCACCTATGCAGTGCAGAGTCAGTCACTCACCTTCTCACATGGCTCTACATCTCATACACTCGACGCTAATGCCGTCTTTGACTCCAACTACCATTCAAATGTTTGTTTTAGCCCATCACATCAGCAACAACCAACAATACAGTGATGGATTCCAAGTGTGCTACACTTGGAGACATATGATTTGCATGAGGTTTCTCTTACCCAACACAGTAAAAGATCCACCATATCTGAAAGATTAATTATTTGAAGAACCATATCGTTGATGGGAAGTTCTAATAAAGGTCATTTATTCCTTGAAGACTCAATGCAGTCATCAATTTGAACCAGATTCAATTGAATCATTAAGCTCGGCAAATACAAATTTCCAATTCAATTAGGCTACAACCTCAGCATCGAAAGATGAATACTCATGAGCCGAGGATTTTTTATCTCCTCTAATTGCTTCTCTGAGATTAACATCGATTACTCTACCCCTATCAACATTGGATGCTCACCTTGGCTCGATACCCCTACATCTGCGTTTCCACTCTTGGGAGTACACGCATAAAAGTCACTATAACTCGAGTCATCATCTCACATGTTTCATTTCTTGTCTGCAACTACTTGTTATTGTTTTCAACTCCTTACAACATCAACTTTATGATGGAGCCTGAAACCCAATACACTTTCTCCAGAAGATGCAACATCAATTATCCATGGTCATCACATCCATGCTAACCAAATCAGTGTCATCCCTATGTCTTTTTGACAAACGCCTCCTGAATATTCAATACTTGGGGACTTGATCTCGTGGGAAAGATCAATTCAACTTTAGCGACCTCAGAATCAAGTCAGTAACAGTCAACGCAAGAGCTGAGGATAAAAAGCATGATCAACATAAGCTCTTTACACCGCGGCCATCATACAACTACAGAACTTGCTCCTTCTGCTGATCACATATAGAGTGGGACTACACCATTGCTTCTATCTGCTTCAACGACACCATACTGCCAATTGGAAACAAACAATGGAGTTAAAGTCGCCTTCGCAGAGCAGATGATGCTGCTAACAAAGAGGAAAACGTGAATACACTGCTCTCTCCCCTTTCACGTGAACAATTGCTCACGTAAAAAAAAGGCTTGGTCAAAAATCCCTAGCTTGTATGGAGAAAAGTAAGATGACACTCACACAAAATAAGAGAAGAGATGAAGTGACGCCTATCTGGTAGAAGTGACAAGGAGGGATAGGACGTGATGCTGTGAAATAGAGAAGAAAAAATCTCCCTTTTATATATCGAATGAACTTACCAAGTCCGAGAAGGAGAAAGATTCCTCTCTTGTCCGTCCAACCATAGAGGACTCCTCACTTGTCAGCCAACCATGCCTCCTCTCTCGTCCGTCCAAAAGGAGAAGGACTCCTCACTTGTCAGCAAACCATGCCTCCTTTCTTGTCCGTCCAGAAGGAGAAGGACTCCTCACTTGTTCCTCCATAACTAGATTATATGTCTTTAACTTCAACTCCAACTCGTCCATCCAACGTTGAAAACCTAACAACTACTCCACTTCACACGTATAGCTTTGCTGAAAACTTGAATGTCAAAAAAAACTATCATGTGAATTACAAAGTTCACGTTTGATAAAACCCTAACAAGAGAAGATGAAACAATGCTTGCTTACCTTACTATCAACAAATGGTGAATGCTCCTGAGGTTTGAACAAATAATAATGGAGTTAAGAAGAGATGAGAAAGAGAAGCTGCTTGTACAGCCTTGAAGTGAACAAGAGAGGTAGACATCATTTTTTATATTAAATAGATTTATCAAATCCAGAAAAAAAGAAGACTATTCCCTTGTCCGTCCGCCCAAGTCGTCCTCTCAACCTTCCCGTCCATCCATCCTTCCTCTCTACTTGTATGTCCGACCATACGTGATATCTTGCTTGCCCTTCTCAACCATACGTGGTCTTTCACTTCCTAAACTATTGATGCTGCATCCCAGATGATGATGTTGTGGCTCTATACATCTCTGTTGATCACTCTCGATTTGTAGATCCATCAACGTAACGGTATTCGAAGTCCAAGCCAACTACAATATCTCTGGTAATATCTAACAACTAAGCCTTGTTATTTTATTTTCATCTAAAATCGTAAAAATTTATATCTCAAACCCCGGTCTCAAAAATATTAAACCCCAGAATTCTGATGAGAATTTTAACATGGGTACTCAAACACCTATCTCTCTGTATGTATGACTGAGATTGTCAAACCACTACATACACGATCATAATTACTGAATGAATCAATATTCATCATTATACAAAATCATCAGAATAACACGGGCACTCACTATATTTCCCAGATGTTATATGATTTTATATTACAAACTTCAAGCTCCTAGATAGATTGCCCACTAGTATAGAGCAAACTTGAGTATCATTTGGTGCTACATTCTACAGATGAATGCCCAAAATTTACCTTATCTCAAGACAGATGCTTAAGTACATGTCTCTAAAAATTTCAAGATTCTAGATGGATTTCCCACTAGTATAGAGCAAACTTGAGTATCATTTGGTGCTACATCCCAATTGAATTCTAAAAAATTAATTCATGTCAATAATCACGATCAATTGAGTAATACTGACTCACTAAAATACATATTTAGCTTTATATAGAAGTTACATACGAGTTTACATCTTAGTGTTATGAGGCACCACTGCCTCAACACTCATCTCAGTGTTCTGAGGCAACACTGCCTCAAAACTCCTATTAGTGTTCTAAGACACCACTGCCCCAATATTCCTCTTAGTGTTATGACGGCACTACTGCCTCAACACTCCTCCTTGTTTTCTGACGGCACCACTGCATCAACACTCCTCCTAGTGTTCTGACGGCACCGCTGTCTCAACACTCCTCCTAATATTCTGACGGCACCACTGCCTCAACACTCCTCCTAGTGTTCTGACGACACTACTGCTTCAACACTCCTATTAGTGTTCTGACGACAGCATTGCCTCAACCCTCTCTATAACCAACTAATATTCCAAAGACCTTATCCGACCAATTCCAAGTCTTGCTTTGACATGGGTCTCTACTTGTCTATCCAAGAGAGCCTTCTTACTTATTCAAAAGTTCAAGCTGACTACTACCCCTCTGGTAATATCTAACCGTTGAACTATAAGAGTTTTATTTCATTTTATTTTCGTCTGACAGGCCACCATCTAGTGTTTACCACGTAACATTACTCGTTCCGTGATAAGCAGGGGGATTAATGTAGATGATGGGTTTTTAACAAGGATAAAATAGTAAATTACCTCTCGAAATAAATTCACAACATTTATAAGCATGTCAAAAGTATTTTCAAACCCTAATTAGGGTTTGAAAACAAATTCACAACAATTATAAGCGTATGGAAAGCGTGTCAAAAAGTATTTTAAACCCTAATCTCGAAAAAAGGAATTTAACCTTAATTTTTCAAACGCACCTCATCTTTGCTTGTGCGTCTTGCTTCTTAGGCCAGACTTGCACGCCTACTCAGAAGCCAAGCGTGGACATCATGCTTCTCTCCAAAATTTAATATTTTACTATTTTGCCCTCAATATGTGAGGCTGAGCACAAGAATAAAATGTGAGCTTCTTGCCTTCTGGCCAAACACTTTCAAACCCTAATTTTTGAAGAGGGAGACGTCTCCACCTCTCTCGCTTCCAACGTGTGTGCCTTATCCAAGCATCTAAGCTTGCATGACTATTCTAAGGGCAAAAAATCGCATTCCTTCCAAGTTCACACGACTTGCTTCTTGTCAAAATTGATAATTTTACTGTTTTACCCTCAAAATGTGAGGTTGAATACAAAGAGTACCATATGAGCGTCTTGCTTCTTGTTAAAACAAATTTGACGTCTTGCTTCTCACTAAGAATTGGTGGTTTACTTTTTTACCCTCAACGTGTGAGGCTAAGTACAAAGAGGAAGACGTGAGACTCTTGCTTCAAGACAAAAATTAGGCGCTCTTTCCTCTTCCTTCACGTGAATAATTTGGTTTGGAAAATTAGGGTTTTGACAAACTTCAAAACCCTAAGCTATGCTAGGCCTCTCTCACATATATCTTCGTATGAGGCCTCACACACAATTTTTTCATGCTCAGCAGTAGACTTGTTTTTACAAAATAAACATGTCAATACAAAATTGACTAATATGGACACACTGCTCCTCATACACAAATAAATACATATTTATTTTATTCTAGTCTGCTAGACTCATCAGCTTGTCAAGCAAGACATATTTATTTTAGTCTTCTAGACACATCAGCTAGTCAAGCAAGACAAATTTATTCTAATCTGATAGACTCATCATCTAGTCAAGCAAGACGTATTTTATTTTAGTTTACTGGACTCCTCAGCTAGTTAAGCAAGACAGACTTGTCAACTAGTCAATTAAGACAAGTCTTTAGTCAAAAGATCCATTGAGCATGTCTCAATTAATTTAACACTAGTAGTGCTGAACACTACAATATTACATAAGACATCAAAATGTCACAAATGGGGGGCTATTCATTAGGGTTTTGGTCTGGCGGTATACGGCATGTGGTGCAGCAGTGCACCCACTAAAGAGAAATTTTGGAAAGCTCGATAAAATTTGAGTAAATAAGTGGCAAGTTGAATAACTAACTATTCAACCACAATTGAAGTGGAGAGTAGTTGTTAACACCTTCACCACCTTCTATACTTCACCATTACTCAATCATCGACAATTTCTTCCAGAAAAGAGGTCAAGTGGTTATAATAGTTATAATATCAATAGATTCTCAATCTATTGAACAAGGGGACAAATTTTATAACCAAACAAGTATAAATAGAACAAGAACTCTAAGTCGAACTCTGAGACAAGTCTAATTCGATCACTCAACTTTCTCATTGAGCGCATTATTCATAGTTATTCACACCAATTACATCCTACAGAGTCTGATATTCTGACCACAACCTTCTCTCGCTTCCATCCCAAAGACCAACCCTTCTCCTTCTCATTTGGTGAAAGCAAGACTAGAACGACCATTGTTTGGTTTAGGTCAGGATTGTACGGATTGACCATTGTCTCGAATTTAAACAAAGTACTTCAAACGTACAAATGTTTAAGGATTGACGAATTATCACCTGCTCACCTTACTTTTCCTAAATTATCCTTCAATTCGTTTTCCCCCAAAAAAACTTAGTACATAACTAGTATTTCTATACCATATCCCTAATTCCACTGAAAACTATAGAATCTGACATGTTACTTTTCCATTTCATCGGAATATACACCAAGGGTTTATGATCACTAGTAACAACCTGGTGCATGACTAGTATTTCTATACCTTATCCCTAAATCCACCGAATAACCATAAAATCTGACATGTCACATCTCCAATTCATCGAAATATACACCAAAGGTCTATGATCTCTAGTAATAACCTGATGCATAACTAGTATCTCTATACCATATCCCTAAATCCACTGTAGAACCGTAAAATCTGACATGTTACCTCTCCAGTTCATCGGAATATACACAAAAGGTCTATTATCTCCAGTAATAATTTGGTGCAAAACTATTATCTATATACCAGATCCCTAAATCTAATGAATAAACCATAGACTCTGACATGTTACATCTCCAGTTAATCGAAATGTACACCATAGGTCAATGATCTCTAGTAATAACCTGGTATATAACTAGTATTTCTATACCAGATCCTTAAATCTACCGAAGAACCATATAATCTAACATGTTACATATCCAGTTCACCGGAATGTACACCAAAGGTATATGATCTCTAGTAATAACCTGGTGATAACTAGTATCTCTATACCAGATCCTTAAATCCACCGAAGAACCATAGAATCTAACATGTTACATCTCTAGTTTATCAGAGTGTACACCAAAGATCTATGATCTCTAGTAATAACCTGGTGCATAACTAGTATTTTTATACCAGATCCCTAAATCCACCGAATAAACCATAGAATCTGACATGTTACATCTCCAGTTCATCGAACTATACACCTAAGGTCTACGATCTCTGTAATAACCTGGCGCATAACTAATATCTCTATACCAGATCCCTAAATCCACCGAAGAACCATAGAATCTGACGTGTTACATCTCTAGTTCATCAGAATGTACACCAAAGGTGTATGATCTTTAGTAATAATATGGTACATAACTAGTATTTTTATACCAGATCCCTAAATCCACCGAAGAACCATAAAATCTGACATGTCACATCTCCAATTCATCGAAATGTACACTAAAGGTCTATGATCTCTAGTAATAACCTGGTGCATAACTAGTATCTCTATACTAGATCCCTAAATCCACAAAAGAACCATATAACCTGACATGTTACATCTCCAGTTCATCGAAATGTACACCAAAGGTCTATAATCTCTAGTAATAACTTGGTACATAACTAGTATTTCTATACCAGATCCCTGAATCCACCGAATAACCATAGAATCTGACATGTTAATTCTCCAGTTCATCGAATGTACACCAAAGGTCTATGATCTCTAGTAATAACCCGGTGCATAACTAGTATTCTATACCAGATTCCTAAACCCACCGAAGAACCATAGAATCTGACATGTTACATCTCCATTTCATCGGAATGTACACCAAATGTCTATGACCTCTAGTATTAACCTGGTGCATAACTAGTGTTTCTATACAATATCCCTAATTCCACCGAAGAACCATAGAATCTGAAATGTTACATCTTAAATTCATCGGAATGTACATCAAAGGTCTATGATCTCTAATAATAACATATTACAGAACTACTAAATCTATACCAGATCCCTAAATCCACTGAAGAACCATAGAATATGACATGTTTCATTTCCAGTTCATTGGAATATACACCAAAGGTCTATGATCTCTAGTAATAACCTGATGAACAACTAGTATCTCTACCAGATTCCTAAATCCACCGAAGAACCATAGAATATGACATGTTACATCTCCAGTTCATCTGAATGTACATCAAAGGTCTATTATCTCTAGGAATAACCTAGTGAATAACTAGTGTTTTTATACCAGATCCCTAAATCCACCGAATAACCATAGAATCTTACATGTTACATCTCCAGGTCATCGAAATGTACATTAAAAGTCTATGGTCTCTAGTAATAACCTGGTGTATAACTAGTATCTCTAATACCAGATCCCTAAATCCACAAAAGAACCATATAACTTGACATGTTACATCTCCAGTTCATCGAAATGTACACCAAAGGTCTATGATCTCTAGTATTAACCTGGTGCATAACTAGTATTTCTATACCAGATCCTTGAATCCACCGAATAACCATAGAATCTGACATGTTAAATCTTTTGTTCATCGAATGTACACAAAAGGTCTATGATCTGTAGTCAAAACCCGGTGCATAACTAGTATTTCTATACCAGATTCCTAAACCCACCGAAGAACCATAGAATCTGACATGTTACATCTCCAGTTCATCGGAATGTACACAAAGGTCTACGATCTCTAGTATTAACCTGGTGCATAACTAGTGTTTCTATGCCATCCCTAATTTCACCGAAAAACCATAGAATCTGACATGTTACATCTCCAGTTCATCGGAATGTACACCAAAGGTCTATGATCTCTAGTAATAACATCTTACAGAACTAGTATTTTTATACCATATCCATAAATCCACTGAAGAACCATAGAATATGACATATTACATTTCCAGTTCATCGTAATGTACACCAAAGGTCTATGATCTCTAGTAATAACCTGATGAACAACTAGTATCTATACCAGATTCCTAAATCCACCGAAGAACCATAGAATATTACATGTTACATCTCCAGTTCATCGGAATGTACACCAAAGGTCTATTTTCTCTAGTAATAACTTGGCGCAAAACTAGTATTTCTATACCAAATCCCTAAATCCAACGAATAACCATAGAATCTAACATGTTATAGCTCCAGTTCATCGAAATGTACACCCAAGGTGTATGATCTCTAGTAATAACCTTGTGCATAACTAGTATCTATATACCAGATCCCTAAATCCAGCGACTAACCATAGAATCTGACATGTTACCTCTCTAGTTCATCAGAATTTACATCAAAGGTGTAGTATCCCTGTTAATAACCTGGTATATAACTAGTATTTATATACCAGATCTCTAAATCCAACGAATAACCATAGATCTGACATGTTACATCTCCAGTTCATTGAAATGTACACCTAAGTCCTATGATCTTTGGTAAAAACCTAGTGCATAATTAATATCTCTATACTAGATCCCTAAATCCACCGAAGAACCATAGAATTCTGACATGTTACATCTCCAGTTCATCGAAATGTACATCAAAGTCCTATGATCTTTTGTAATAACCTAGTGCATAACTAGTATCTTTATACTAGATCCCTAAATCCACCGAAGAATCATAGAATCTGACATGTTACATCTCCAGTTCATCAGAATGTACACCAAAGGTCTATGATCTCTAATAATAACCTAGTATATAACTAGTATTTTTATACCATATACCTAAATCCACCGAATAACCATAGAATCTGACATGTTATATCTCTAGTTCATCATAATGTACACCAAAGGTCTATGATCTCTAGTAATAACCTGGTACATAACTAGTATATTTTTATACTGGATCCCTAAATCCACCGAAGAACCATAGAATCTGACATGTTAGGTCTCCATTACATCGGAATGTACACCAAAGCACTACACCATTTTTGGGGTTTAGAACGCCTTATGTAGTTGCAAACTTGACTTGCAACGGTAGACATCCGTTGCAAAATACGGTGTTTCATTTTTTTTTGTAACAAAGCACCATCTGTTGCGAATTTTCTTTTGCAAAGATTTTCGGTCGAACCAAGTGTTTTTTCTTGGGTTCGTACCGTTTCAGCCGTTGCAAACAGATTTAGCAACAAATCGTTGTTGTTGCTTTATTTTTATCGCAATGACTTGAAGAAGTTGCTAAATTAAAAATTCGTAACGGTCTGGAAGCCGTTGTAAAAATTGGAACAAAAAAACTTAGAACGGCTCCTCTTAGCCGAACCTGATTTTGTTATTCAAGTTCAAAATTTAGCAACAGTTCTCAGCAGTTGCTAATTTTTTGCAACAGAAAAAAGTCAAGTCAATCTATTGTTGACCTAGTTAAGAGATTCCTGCGACATTTTCAGGCCAAAATTCAGGCCACAACATTGGAAACATATAAACATTACCCACTAAGAGAGACAAGTGCGCATTGAAAAAAAAGTCTTCCATTTGAACAATATATTCAAGCCACATGTTCATGCCAATTTCAGGCCAAACATATAACAATAACTATCAACCGAGTTCAGTTTCTACCTATAAATATTTATGTATAATAGACTACTTGTGCTTATATAGAATGCGAAAAATGATTATACCTTAGCTAGCATATAGAAACATTTCTAAAGAATGATAAGTACAAGCGAATGAAAGAAAATTCAGTAAACATGTAAAATTATACTTGTTTCATCTATGCATAAAATCTTCTTACCGACGTGACAAAAGGTTGTTGAAAGATCAAACCAAGGATAGGAATTATCTGCAGAACCACTGCCAATGTAGGGCTAAAACCCACTGTAGAAAAACCTCATATCAACAACCAAGAGTATTTAATATATCAATAATTACTGAGGAAGATATCGAAAAAAGAAATTACAGACCTGAAAAGCACAATAAAACCATATGCATCCAAGATCATGCCAAGAGAGCCCATCCAATGAGGACCAAGAAAAAACCAATACCAAAGAGATTGTACCCTATTGATCATTCAAAACAATATATATATTTAATTAATAAGTCACAATAATAAATTTGGAATCCACGTAAGAGGTAAGGTCAAAATGAAAAACAAAACAGACAAGAGAACTACACCTTATAGTTCTGGCGTTTCATGAAAAACTGCATCGTTGATTTCAGTCCAATGGTCGACATCAAGCCTGATAAGAAGAGGATCTGATTATCAAAAAGAAGCAAGTCATCATAAGGCAGGTACACATCAATGGCAGAAATCTAGTGACTGATGTGAATGGAAGAAGCAACGCAGTTAAATGGAACACTAATAGTCTAGCTGCCGATAGTATTAAGCTTCTAGAAAACTTTATCTCTTGGAAGTGTTCTTCTGTCCCAAGAGAGGGTAATAATGTTGCTCATGTCTTAGCAAACCATTTTATTTCTTTGAGGAAAGTCGGAAACTGGATTGATACTACTCCTTACTGGATTCAGGAGAGTATCAATAATGATTTACCTCAAGTGTAATTTTCTCATTACATTAGTATATTTTCGTATTAAAAAAGAAAAGAAAAAAGGTACACATCAATGATAACCAGAACACAGAATAAAACAGAATCAAGATACAGAGCATATGAACAAGATGAGACTCTCAAGATGCTTACATTTCCCATGGCGAGAAGCCCTTTGTCAAAGAAGAAAACAATTCCCAAAAAGGAGAAAAGTATGCCAAACCCTGTCAATCCAAGCCCAATTTCTGTTTCATTTCATAATTGCAAGTGAGATGATCAGAGACAGGTAGAATACAAATATACCTAGGAAGCAGCAAAATGATAAAAAAAATGAAGCACTTGAAAAGATCCGAGTTTTTGCACATAAAATAAGGCAAACAAAGATCAACATGTTGTAGCTTAAACATCTTTCAAAAGTTATGTACTATGGTAAGAAACCTTCCAAAACATCACAGTCCAATTGCCTGCTTAATACACAGGAATAATTTTCACTAAATTTTGTCACAATTGTTTCACAAAATAAAAAATGTTCCACAAATTTACAGCTGTAAACGTGCAATGTTGGAAAGACAAATTAACAAAAATTAGTAATAAACTTGCCTTAATTTGTTGCTTCCCAAAATCACATCGGATTTAATAATATTATCACTAGCAATCAAAGTTTGATCCCCATCGGTAGCTGAGACCGCATATAATCAATAACCTTAGCTTCGGAATCCTACAAAAAACATCAACAAACAAACAAGCAAGCAAAATTAAAACAAATCCAGAATCAGTATGCATTTACTATACAATCAGTTCTAAATTCTTAAACTAACCTCATCAAAATCAACACCACATTCAATAGTAATATCTCTAATCAAATTAGAAGAAGATCAAATCCACGTGTTTGTAGAGATTTGAAGAAGATCGAATGCGAAGATTTGATACCTTGATCATCTACTAACACTAGAATTTTTCGATCACTAGGGTTTTCAGAAGAGAATGAGTTACATAACAATGGAAGAAACGAAATTATGGTTAAATATATGGCGAGATTTTTCGCCATTTTTAGGGTTTTGGTTTGTGGATCCAAACTCGGTCTCACACACAAAAAATGAAGAAGATCGATATAGTAGCAGTAGATGTCAAAGAAAAAGAGAAAGTCTTTGTGTTTTGTAATCATCAGTATACCATAGTAACTAGAATAAGTCGAACAACAATGATGATGAAGAATAAGAAAGTAAGAAATCACAAGAGTATGGGTGGGGGTGGGGGTGGGGGTGGGGGTGGGGGAGGAAAAAGAGGAATCGGTTTCTGGAATAGAAGATAGAATGGGATATAATATATGGTTTTAAGGTGTTACCTTGCACAGGGTTAGTTCGAACACCTGCAATTCAGGTGTTACCTTGCACACGATTGGGCAGCACATGTGGTATGATCAGCAGTTGCGAATTGCTACACGGCTCAAAAATTCGGAACGGCACTGCAGTTCTAAATTTCGTAACAGCATAGAGCTGTTGCTAATTTTTGAGTCGTTCTAAATTTAGTTGCGAATTCGCAACGGGTTAAGAGCCGTTGCTAATTTTTGTTGCTAATATGCAAAAATGGTGTAGTGAAGGTCTATGTTCTCTAGTAACAACATGGTGCATAACTAGTATTTCTATACCATATCCCTAAATCCACCAAGGAACCATAGAATCTGACATGTTACATGTCCAGTTTCTCGTAATGTACACCAAAGGTCTATGATTTCTAGTAAGAACCTGGTACATAACTAGTATTTCTATACCCTATTCCTAAATCCTCCGAAGAACTATAGAATCTGACATGTTACATCTCCAGTTTATCGGAATATACACCAAAGGTTTATGATCTCTAGTAATAACCTGGTACATAACTAGTATTTCTATACCAGATTCCTAAATCCACCGAATAACCATAGAATCTGATATGTTACATCTCTAGTTCATCAGAATGTACACCAAAGGTCTATAATTTGAAGAACCATAGAATCTGACATGTTATATGTCCAGTTCATCAGAATTTCCACTAAAGGTATATGATTTCTAGTAATAACCTGGTACTTAAAGAGTATTTTTAAAACAGATCCCTAAATCCACCATATAACCGTAGAACCTGACATGTTACAAATCCAGTTCATCAGAATGTACACCAAAACTCTATAATCTCTAGTAATAACCGGGGTGTAAAACTAGTATCTATATACCAGATCCTTAAATCCACGAATAACCATAGAATCTAACGTGTTACATCTCCAGTTCATCAGAATGTACACCAAAGGTTTATGATTTCTACTAAGAACCTGGTACATAACTAGTATCTTTATACCAGATCCCTAAATCTACCGAATAGCCATAGAATCAGACATATTACATCTCCTATTCATCGGAATATACATTAAAGGTCTAGATCTCTAGTAATAACATGGTGCATAACTATTGTCTCTATACCAGATCCCTAAATCCACCAAAGAACCATAGAATCTGCCATGTGACATCTCCAGTTCATCGGAATGTACACCAAAGGTCTATGATCTCTAGTAGTAACCTGGTACATAACTAGTATTTCTATACCAGATCTTTAAATCCACCGAATAACCATAAAATCTGACATGTTATATCTCCAGTTCATCCGATTGTACACCAAAGGTCTATGACCTATAGTAATAACCTGGTACATAACTAGTATTTCTATACCAGATCCTTAAATCCACCGAATAACCATAAAATCTGACATATTGCATCTCTAGTTCATCGGAATATACACCAAAGGTCTATGACCTCTTGTAATAACCTGTTATATAATTAATATTTCTATACCAAATCCTTAAATCCACCGAATAACCATAGATTCTGATATGTTACATCTCCAGTTCATTGGAATGTACACCAAAGTTTTATGATCTCAGGTAATAACCTGGTATATAACTAGTATTTCTATACCAGATCCTTATATCTACAGAATAACCATAGAATATGACATGTTACATCTCCAGTTTATCAGAAGGTACACCAAAGGTCTACTATCTTTAGTAAATTCAAGTTCAAATCCACGTATTTATAGAGATTTAAAGAAGATCGAATTCGAAGATTTGATACCTTGATCATCTACTAACACTAGATTTTTTCGATCACTAGGGTTTTCAGAAGAAAATGAGTTACATAACAATGGAAGAAACGAAATTATGGTTAAAAATATGGCGAGAATTTTCGCCATTTTTAGGGTTTTGGTTTGTGGATCCAAACTCTGTTTCACACACAGAAAAAAAAGATCGATATAGTTGCAGTAGATGTCAAAGAGAAAGAGAAAGTCTTTGTGTTTTGTAATCATCAGTATACCATTGTAACTAGCTGAAGTCAACAATAATGATGATAATGATGATGAAGAATAAGAAAGTAAGAAATCATAAGAGTATGGGTAGGGGGAGGAGGAAAAACAGGAATCGATTTCTCGAATAGAAAGATAGAATGGGATATAATATAGGGTTTAAAGGTGTTACCATGCACACGAATGGTTCGAACACTTGCAATCAGATGTTACCTTGCACACGGCTGGGCAGCACATGTGGTATGATCAGTCGTTGCGAATTGAAACACGACTCAAAAATTCGTAACGGCTCACTGTAGTTCCGAATTTCGTAACTGCACAAAGTCTTTGCTTATTTTTCAGTCGTTGCAAATTTGCAATGGCTTAAAAGCCGTTGCTAATTTTTATTGCTAATATGCAAAAATGGTGTAGTGAAGGTCTATGATCTCTAGTAATAACCTGGTGCATAACTATAGTATTTCTATACCATATCCCTAAATCCACCGAGGAACCATAGAATTTGACATGTTACATCTCAATTTTATCGGAATGTACACCAAATGTCTATGATCTCTAGTAATAACCTGGTACATAACCATAGAATCTGACATGTTACATCTCCATTTCATCGGAATGTACACCAAAGATCTATGATCTCTAGTATTAACCTGGTGCATAACTGGTATTTCTATACCCTATACCTAAATCCACCGAAGAACCATAAAATTTGACATGTTAAATCTCCAGTTCATCAAAATGTGTACCAAAGGTCTATGATCTTTAGTAATAACCTGGCACATAACTAGTATTTCTATACCAGATCTTTAAATGCACCGAAGAATAGAATCTGATATGTTACATGTCCAGTTTATCGGATTGTACACCAAAGGTCTATGAACTCTAATAATAACCTGGTGCATAACTAGTATTTTTATACCAGATCCCTAAATCCACCAAAGAACCATAGAATCTGACATGTTACGTCTCCAGTTCATTGGAATGTACACCAAAGGTTTATGATCTCTAGTAATAACCTGGTACATAACTAGTATCTCTATACCAGATCCCTAAATCCACCGAATAACCATAAAATTAGACATGTTATATCTCCAGTTCATCGGAATGTACACCAAAGGTATATAATCTCTAGTAATAACCTGGTGCATAACTAGTATCTCTACTAGATCCCTAAATACATCGAAGAACCATAAAATCTGACATGTTACATCTCCAGTTCATCGGAATATACACCAAAGGTCTATGATCTCTAATAATAACTGATGCGTGTCGTACATGTAAAGAATAACTTCATATATTTCCCATTAATTAACTAGTGATATAGCGGTGGTATGGATTATTCCCACGAGGAGCTCTGAATTGTTATTTGTTTTTGACTTCTTATGTAACCAAAGGGGGATTGTAATGAATTAAACTAAAGTAAATTAACATTAATAAAACAAAATTAAATAAAAATTATTTGAGGAGAGAAAATACCGGCTAGATATTTCATTTTCCATCACCAAACAAGCTAATCAATCGATTCGAGTTAACGTTCAATCCTTCTCATATCAATAACCCTAGAGTATCCTATCACAGGTCTACTCCGGCAAAACTCCTTGTATCATCAAAGGCGCAAGAGCCACTCTTTGAATCCTTCCCAGTGGATAATTTGACATAAGAGACACTCAAGTTTAACCCAATGAAAGCAATGATCTTCGTGAGTTGGAGGTTATTCTAAGCAATCCTGGTCAAGAGCCACATGGATTTAACATAGGTTAAGTGATAGGTGCATAATTTACATATTTTGAGTATCATTTTTACACTTATTTGCTAGATTTCATGTGAGCTACCTTGTATTATTATTAATTTTGCACTTTATGCTTTTTGTAGGTTACATTTCTAAAAGAAGTGGAAACGGAATGTTATAAGGGAAGAATTGCCAAAAATCCAGTGGTACTCAGTCATATCCAGGATTACTACTCACCATGTCGATGGGGACGAGAAAACAAATCCAAAGGCGAAAGAATGAAGTCATTCTGACTTCGTACGAGAAATTTATATGAATAACAATAACTGGGGGCTAAAATGGTCATTTCAAGAGAAATTACTATTGGAAATCTGTTGTAGGCTAAGGGGGAGCTGAGATTCAAAGGATAAAGGCACCGCCGCTTCTGGATAAGTGATGCTTAACATTCGATTTTTGCTAAAGGGCGCCAGCATATTGGTTGAGGGCCACATTTGTCTTCTCTATTGTTTCGAACAGGAACTAGGGTTCTATCTGTGTCTGTTGGAAATAAGGGTTAGAGTTTATAGACTTAATGTGAGAAGACCTGATAATGGAAGTTAATGGTAGGTGGTTAATGGTGTTGATCGAGATGATTGACATTGATGGTTTGCTGTGGCTGTTAAAGGTTGGTGTTGACGGTGATTGGTGGCAGTTGAGGATAATGATCATGATGATCACTGTGATAATGGAGAAGGAAGTGATAATGGCTTTTTATGTGTTGCTCGAGCTTAAAATTGATGATGCGAACCTGGAAGTTAGAGATTTGATGAGGAGGTTATCTGCAGTGTGATTAATTTTGATGATCATTGCAGTAAAGAACTAGAGAAGAAAGATTTCGCTGACTGTTGAGGGAATTATGGGTAGTTGATTATTGAAGGAGCAATGATAGTATTAATGGCAGTGGCTAAGCTTAACTCAGTTTGGCAGATGGAAAATCGATGGTACCAGATTATGATTGATCATGGCTGGTGATGGGGAAGAGTCTGTGGTGACGATGATGGTGAGCTCGCGGCTGTGGCTATGAGATTAATAGAGGATCTCAAGATTCTAGTGATGATGAGATTCTCTCAGAGAAGAGTTGTGATTGGTGGTGATGGTGAGTTTGTATCTGTAATGGCGAGAATGGTTTTCAATGGGACTCGAGTTAAGCAAGATGGATAAAGTAGCTAACTCGAGCTAGTTTGGTGTTGGCAGTTGAGTTTCGAATAGTCATTAAAGGTTCAAGAGGTCTAGTTCGAAGTATAAAAAGAAAAGAAGTTGGAAATACAGGGGAATTTACAGTTAGTTCAATCCAGCCGTAAAACTATGACAAATCACAGGTCCATTTACGTCCAACTTATACCTGGCCGTAGAATTGAGAGAAGAAAAAGTAAAACTACAGAAGAGTTTACGGTCAGTTTCATCTAGCCGTAGAGAAGCTGCAAAGAAATCACCGAGGAAAAATTTGGCTTTTGCCTGTTCGTTTTCCAAAACTGACAGGCCAATTAAAAGTTAAAATCAGATTTGGGCTGGGCCTTATCTACATGAGCATGGCCCGTTGGTTATGTGAGTTTATTTGGACGTGTGTTGGCTATTTTGGACGAGTTTTGGCTAGTTTTTGGTGAGTTTGGTAATCTATTTCGACCGGGATTCGAGCATGAGTACATCTATTTTTGGGAAACCTATTTAAAGGATAATTTCATGTCTATCTTTGATCACTAATTTTACACACAAGAAGAAAATGGAATGAGCTTTGGAGTTGGAGACTTTTCTACAACCTAGGATTTGTTTTCAATTTCTTCTTTATTATGATTTTAAAAAATCCATTATGAGATAATTTAATCTCATTGGTTAGAGATGTAGTCCGAAGTCTAGAACATGATTATTAATTAAAGCATTCATTCTTAGTTTCATATTATCTTTAATATCGCTTATGTTCTACTAATTATAACACCATGTATGATTGAATTATTGCTTGTTTAAGTTGTAAATTAAATAATCATAAATTCATATCTATAGTTAAACTAGGGTTTGAGATCCGGAATTTTCGAAAGACCCTTGTTACTAGTAGCATAGCAAAAATTTTAATGACGGGATATTGCCATGAGATTATGTGTAGAAGCGTGACCTAGGTTAAATCCGAGTGGCTCTTGTGCCAGATTGCTTAGAATAACTTCAACTCATAAATACCATTGCTTTCATTGGATTAAACTTGTGTATCTTTTGCGCCAAGTTTTTTAGTGAAAGGGATTCAAAGAGTGGCACTTGCGCCTTTGATGATAAAAGGAGTTTTGCCGCTGCGATATGATGCTTTAGGGTTGTTCATATTGATAAAAGTTGAATATTGAGTCTGATTTAGTTGATAACATGTTTGATGATGGAAGATAAACTCTCTAACCAGTATTCTCCTACATTGTTTACAATCTTAAATTGTTTCCTGCTATTATTTTAGTTTAAATTCATTTGCAATCATTCTAAATCCCCCTAGTTAGAAAAGAAATCAAAAGTTTCTTAACAACACATATCTTCTTGTGGATCAAACTTGTCTTAGTGTTATACTCTTATTTATAATTGTGAAGTGAAAAAACTTAAAATAATTTTTCATATACATGCAATCACATGAAGGTTTTGAGTACAATCAGTAATAACATCATGTTATTTGTAACCGGGTCTATCGACTATTTCATATTTCCAAATCCTAGTTTAGATTCCTGACAAAAGATACAACTTACCACCATAGAGTTTTTGGAGTGGGGATGTATTGGTCGTTAGGTTTGTTGTAAATGAAGGAGATCAATGCAGCAAACCTGACAAGCAATACATTCTCCTATCTAATTCCATCGGTGGGTAAACTCGTATAATAATTAGTTTCCCTTGTTATCATTAGTTACTCTTGGTTGATACACTTACTTACGACCATTCTCTTTTTGTTTTCTGATGATTCACTTTTGCAAAGTCCTGAAGCTAGAGAATTCCTACTGTGGAGAAAGTAGGTTAATCTCAGGTTTGTTTTGTTACCTATATTTCCATGCATTTTACTGTTGATGGTTTTTGACAAAAGATACAACTTACTACTATAGAGTTTTCGAAGTAGAGATATATTAGTCATTAAGTTTGTTGTAAATAAAGGAGATAGATGCATCTAACCTGATGACTAATGCGTTCTCTTCTCTAGTTCCAATGGTGACGAAACTCTTATAAACATTATTTTCCCTTGTTATCATTAGTTTCTCTTGGTTGATACACTTACTGACTATTATTATCTTTTTTTATGAGGATTCACTGATGCAAAGTCCTGAAATTAGAGAATACCTACTACGAAGAAAGTTGCCAAGTGATTGTAATATCATGTTTGTTTACTTAACTATTATGATCCTTTTAAACCCCGTGTTTTACATGATTCATGCCTAAAGGTACAACTTGCCACCATAGAGTTTTCGGAGTGGAGACGTATTAGTCGTTAGGTTTGCTGTAAATGAAGGAAATCGATGCATCTAATTTGACAAATAATATGTTATACTCTCTGATTTGAATGGTGACTAAACTCTTATAATTATTAGTTTCCTTTGATATTATTATTTTCTCCTGGTTGATATACCCACTTACTACCATTCTCTTTTTGTTTTATGAGGAATCATTGTTGGAAAGACTTGAAGATGGAGATGTGCTAGTGTCGCAGTACCATCTGAAGTGCAGAAGAACAAGATATGATTATGTTGTTGTTCCTGCAAGTCTGTTCAAGATCTGGAATAAATTCGTACTTATTCAATAATAAAGTTTATTGAAATGATTTTGTTCCCAAGTTCTTGAACAGGACTTGCAGGATATGTATACAACAATAAACGAACAAGATGTTCATTTTTATGCCAACAAAAATAAATCATGCACACCTTATGGAGATCAATGTAGCAAACCTGACAAGTAACGTCCTTAATTCTAGTTGGTGAGTAAGCTCTTAACATGTTAGAGTTTCTTGCATTAATTATCACTATTATGGTCTCCTTCCCTTTATGAAAATTTGGTTGACTCATATTACCATTGTCTTTGTTTTTCGAGGATTCATTGGTACAAACACCTGAAGCTGCATAAATCCTACTATATGGGGGTCAATTAAGAAGATGGATAGACAAGCGAGACAGTGTTGGCCTTGCAAAGTTGTACAAGCGAGGGAATGAACTTGTAACCAACATCAAGTTTCTTGAATTAAGTTCATCCCTTCCCTTGTATAACATTGTAGGACCTTGATAGATAAATATTAGACTTGTGGATGTGCAACAATACATTGACAAGTTCTTGAACAAGACTTGCATGATAGGTATACAACAATAAATGAACAAGATATTCATTTCTATGCGAAAAAAATAATTCACATGCATCAAAGAGTTTTCGTAGAGAATATATATTACTTGTTAAGTTTTCGAAAAACTCTATTCATATAAGTTGTTTCTTTTTGTACAAAACATTAATACCTTATGGAGATCGATGCAGCAAACCTGACAAGTAACCTCCTTAATTCCAGTTGGTGAGTAAACTCTTAACACATTATAGTTTCTTGCATTACTTATCATTATTATGGTCTCCTTCCCTTAATGAAAATTTGGTTAACTCATACTACCATTCTCTTTGTTAGAGGATTCATTGATGCAAACACCTGAAGATGGATAAACAAGCGAGACAGTGGTTCCTTGCGAAGATGTACAAGTGAGGGAATAGACTTGTAACCAAGATAAAGTTTCTTGAATTAAGTTCATCCCTTCTATTGTATACCGTTGCAGGACCTTGATAGAGAAATGTTATTGTGGATGTACAGTAGTACATTGATAGTATCGGTCCTTCTAAGATACAGAAGTAGCACAAGCGAGAAATAACATATTCAATCTCCTTCCTAATTCTATTAGTGAGTAAACTCTTGCTACATCTGTTCATTCTTTTTTATATGAACCATATGTATGTAGATTGCTGGTGACAATTTTGTCAAATAGAAACTTTTGATACTTAGGTTGTCAATATTCAAATTTTTATGACTGAATGGCTTTTAGATGAGATCCAAAATGAATAAATATTTATATTCAACAATAAGAATGTATGAATTCCAGAACGACAATGACCATGTAAATGAATTGCTCAAATTACTGAATGAATCTTTGTCTCTCGTACGAAAGTTGTTCCTAATTTGATATTCTGTTTTATTATTTGCAGAAGTATCACATCTGAGCCAAGATGTGACATGAATCAACATAACCACTATTTCTTTTAGAGAGGTATATATCTCACTAAAATTCACTACTTTCCATATGCCGTAATTTTGATTGTTACTTTTGCTTGTAGTAAATTTGTGAGTTTATTAAATCTACCACAAGGTTTGTTCTTAATATCATCCTTGTTGTTTGCCAAGATACTGGAATTGATGGAAATAGCTGATGCCAAGAGGTGGTTAAGGAATCTCTGATGTCATGAACAACTTCTTTTGGAATATTCACAACTTTTTATGGGCCAAGGTATAATACAGAACAACACTTGCTTATATTAGAAACTGCTGAAACACATAACCTTGTCATTTTCTTATAACATAGGGAACCACATATGTTTTTTTTTTCCTTAAGCAGTTCTTTCAATGTAAAAACTACACTCATTTATACTTAGGTATGTGAATGAATAATGAAACAAATCTTGGTTCTATTGTTTTATTTATGGATTCCAGAATGAATGAATGAATTACTTTTGTTGCTAGAATGAGAATGTATGTATTGAAGAATGGGAATGTTTGTATTGCAGAATCAAAATGAATTATGAGTTTTAGATTCGACATTGCAGGTTTAGAAATGAATTGCGTTGCATGTTCAGAAATGAAATGCAATGCAAGTTCAATAATGAATTGCACTGCAGGTTCAAAAATGAATTGCACTGTAGGGTTTAAATATGTGAGCTTAGTTGTAACATATAATTAATAAAGTCATTTAAAAAAAAAACTATTTTTTTTATCAACATTGAATCAGCGTTATAAAATATGTTGGTAATTATTCACACCTTAAAAAATCCCTTATTGTTACAATTAATCCTCAACGGTTTAAGGCGTTATATCACATGGTACAACTGATTGACACGTGGCAAACTAAAACCGTTATGCGTCAGCTGTTACGAATTATATCGTTATGATAGTTGTTACAACTAAACTGTTACAATCAACTAAACAACGTCTGTTAGTCGTTGCTAAAACCGTTAAAAATATTGACAGCTGGCAGAAAGTTAAACGTTACATACAAAGTCGTTGTTACATTAATTGTTACGCCGTACTGTTACAATCAACTAAACAACATCTGTTAATCGTTGATAAAGTGGTTACAAAGAAGGACAATTGGCATGATTTCAACCGTTACAGATAATGTTGCCGTTACATTAACTGTTATGCCGAAATATTATAGGCTAACTGTTATGATATGAGGGAGTAACGGTTATCTGTTACAACAACATGTCAGCAGATTAATTTTATGCTGACTAAATAATCTTTGGAGTATTTTCTCCAACAGATGTATCCGTTAACTAATAAATTTTTATTGTAACGATTTTTACTGTTGAGAAATTATTGTAACACTAAATATAACGCCACTTTTCCAACTTTTTTTCAGTGTTATCATATACGCATTGTAACATTAGTACCATCTTACAAAATCCCTGATTTCGTGTAGTGGTGGGCAGATGATTTATATGCATATATACTAAAGGGTTATGGGAATCAATAAGTTATCGTATGGGAGTTCCTTTACTTCAAGATGTTGTTCAATCCAGAAAGAAGCTATTAAAGCGAACGAAGGTAAATGAATGAATTCGTGAACATTTTTTTGGTCAGTCTTATAGAATTTTTCCATGATTATATTGTGAATCCATAAGGGCTAAGCAGTTATCGTGTTTCTATTTATTTTCTTAGAAAACCACCCTCCAGACACTTATGAAAAGGCACGACTTTGATTTTCCCATGCTGAGACTGTGGTACCGTTCTCGTTTTTTCTTAGGTTGATTCGTGAAAGCGACGATGAGTTTTTTTGTAGCTAAAATGTTCTTTCCAGCGCTTCAAATCTGAGTAAATCCTTGGTTTTTTTTCACTTTGTTGGTTTATGTTTTACACATTTTTTCTAAATAATGGAGGGTAATCTATTGTATGAACTGAATATAAAATTAAATTAAATTAAAAATTTAAAGAAACCAAATGGTAAAGTGTTTTCATCTTAAACTTCTAAGGGTGCTAAAGCGTTTTCATCTTAAACTTCTATTTTCACTGTGGTAATTAAATTGTATTATTCACATGGGACATTCTTCAGGCTACAGAAGGTCTACTGACCATGACGCGGACCTCGCTAGATAATTTCAAGAGAGCTTAAACAAGTCTTCGTATCCACGTGCTCAGCCTCAATATTTCCCTGGAGGATATATGTATTTGTTCTTTGTAGCTAGATCCATCTCTCAAATTTCTCCATTCATTCACATTTTTGCTGTCTCATCAAGTAAAATTAGTACTCACATTTATTAGTTTCAACTCATTTTTTGATTGATCTTGCTAAAGGTGTATGGATAAACCTTGTAGATTTTGTGGTGATTTCAACCGTGAAATTGGGTCTCCTAATTATTTAGGATGCGTGGGATCCTTTTGGCAAAAAAAAGTATTGTCCTTCGCACGAATACGATTGCAGTGCTCGTTGCTATAGTTGTGAACGGTTAGAGGTAAAACAAAAGCCCTCCTTTTTTTGTGCATGCAAAGAGAATTTCTTTGGTTTTATATTGTTCTTCATGATCATCCTCTTTTGGTTTTGGTTATGGGATTTCAGTGTCAAAGAAGAGTATAAATTCAGAGTTATGGCGTGCTTGTGCTGGGCCACTGGTTTTATTACTTCAAACTGGAAGTCTTGTACTCTGCTTCCCTCAAGGTCATAGTGAGCAGGTTTGTTAGTTATCTATTCTTCATTCTTTCTTGAGTATGATGTGCATTATGATCTTTCAACTTTTTCTATTTTTACTTGGATGTTCAAGTTATTTTAAATTTTTTGAAAGGATTTTTTTTTATTTTGTGTTTACTGGGTGATATCTGAGGATGGCTAAATTTTACTAAAAAAGAGAGGGATAGTAGTAGAGAGAAAGTAGAAACTTACGAATCCCACTTCTTATATGCTTATCTGAATCCATGTGCTGCATTTTTAATGTGCATTGTTTTTTCAGAACATGAAGTCTCAATTGATGGTGAGTGGTGATTTTTCTGCTTACAGGTTCGCTGGTTTTCCAGGTAGCGGTTTCAACGAAAAAAAAATCAGCGACATCACAGATACCTAGTTACCCATGCATCCCATCTCAGTTGACGTGTCAAGTTCACAATGTTACACTACATGTATGGTGTAATGGGGGGTTTTGGGGTTTTTTAGTTTGTTGTTGGGTTTCTCATTTTGACAATTGTTTGCTCTTTATTATCACCGATGAATTGTCATTATTTGATCTTTCAGTGCGATAAAGAAAAAAATGAGATTTTTGCGCAAATGACTCTTCAGCCAGTGAATTTTATATGTTTAGTTCACTCTTTGACTTGGATCATAATATGAAATGTGTCAAAAAAAAGAAAAGAAAAGACAACAATAGAAATGTTTATTTATTTGATTTTCTCAGTTGCTTATTCATGACGGAAAAATCTTCTGTTATTTAGGAAAAGGATGTTTTCCCATTTCCCTATTCTGGACTAAAAGTCAACAAGCATCCAACGGACTTCTTCCGCAAGACACTAACAGCAAGTGATGTAAGCACACATGATGGCTTTTCAATTCCTCGTAGGGCAGCGGAAAAGTTGTTTCCCCCATTGGTAAGGTTTTACTATGGTGAACCGGGAAAATTTACAAACTTCACTCGAGATACTGGAGGTGCAGTTAATTTTGGAAAAATGGTTCTTATTCTTTTGACTTATTATAAAATTATTCAATGCAACCCCCAACAAAGGAGCTTAATGTGCACGATTTGCATGATAATTTGTGGACGTTTCGTCACATATATGGCGGTGAGTACCCTTTCACTGTATCTCTAGTTCAGTATAGTGAAGATGATACTTCAAAGATAAGGGGTCACTTTGGATGTTGTTCTTTTTGTATTAAAAGAAAATTATTTGTTTTATAGGGCAGTTGATAAATGCATAATTTATATATTCTAAGTATTATTTTTTGACATTTATTTGTTAGATCTCATGTGAATTATCTTGTACTATTATTACTTTTGTATATTATGTCTTTTGTTAGGTTATATCTCTAAAAAAAGTGGAAACAAAGTATTAACAAGAAAGAAATGCCAAAGACTCAGCGGATATCATTCAAATTCAGTATTTCTCATAGAACGAAGAAACGAGGCCAACGTCGAATGAAAAAGTTATGAGAAAAATAAGTTCAGAATTGCCTTAGAGGGTCAGGCCATCGAGAAAGACAGAAATCTCGGAGGGTCAAGCCATCAAGGGAAAACTCAGGAAGAAATAATTTTCTCGGAGGGTCAAGCCATCAAGAAAGACAAAAATCTTGGAGGGTCAAGTCATCGAAAAAGGAAGAAATCTCGGAGGGTCAGGTGGCCGAGGAAGATACGAGAGCTAGGTATTTTGACGGGTTTTTATGCTATTTTTGAGTTTCCAAGACCTAGTATGATGGGGATTTGAGCACGGGCACTCCTATGCTTGGTTTCCTATATAAGAAGACTTCCTAGATCATATTTTTTTACATCATATCATCTACAACAAAAGAAAAAGGAGTTTGGAGCAAATTAGGGGTTTCCCCTTTAGGGGAATAACCGTGACACTTTCTTCTTCTCCTTCTTGTCTTGTATATTTTTCATGGGTTTTGAGAGATCTATGAGTAGGTAACTTTCTTTTATTGGTTAGGATGTAATCCTAAGTCCCATACATGTAAATCAATCTGACTGTTTGGTTTTAATGTTAATGATATCCTTTTATCGCTTATGTTCTACTGTTAATATCGCTATGTATAATTGAAAACTTGTTCTTTTAAGTTGCAAATTGAATGTGCATGTATTCATATCTAAAGCTAGACTATGGTTTGAGATACGTAATTGTAGAAGAACCCTAATCACAAGCAGCACAACATAGTTATTAACGACAGGATGTTGCCATGCGATTATGTGTACACCTAGGTTATATACGTGTAGCTCTTGCGCCGGATTGCTTAGAATAACCTCAACTCACGAAGACCATTACTTTCATTGGCTTAAACTTGAGTGGCTCATGCACTAAGTTATTCATTGGGAAGGATTCGAAGAGTGGCTCTTGCGCCTTTGATTATACATGGAGTTTTGCCGAAGTAAACTGTGATAGGATGCTCTAGGGTTATTTATATGAGAAGGATTGAACGTTAACTCGAATCGATTGATGAGCAGGTTTGGTGATGGAAGATGAAATCTCTAACCAGTATTTTCTCAACTTAATTTCAATTTTTATTTATTTTGTTTTTACTTTATTAGTTCTATTTACTTTAGTTTGATTCATTATATATCCCCTTTTGGTTACATAAAAAGTCAAAGATAAATAAAAATTTATAACTCCTCGTGGAAACGATCCTCACTACTACTATACTACTTGTTAGTTTAGTGAGAAATATCTGAAGTAATTTGTTGCACGTACGACACGCATCAGAAGCTAAAGCAACACATTCTCACAACTGGATGAAGTGTCTCAGAGGGTTCAAAAAGACTAAAATTCGAGGATGTTGTTTTGTTTATCAGGTAAGCTTATTTAGTAGTATGATCAAGGTTTAACTTTTTTTAAACTAATATAATCATAGCTTCGTAAGTACTCTTTGCTTTCTTAATCAAAGAAATACTTCGTTTAAAGAGATAAGAGGTCACAATTAATGGTAGGCGTGAGGTGTGCAAATCATCAACAAACAAATTTGCCATCATCTATTATGTCTGCTGATAGCATGCATTTTGGAGTCCTTGCTGATGCAGCTCATGCTGCAGCTAACCGAAGCCCATTCACCATATTCTACAACCCAAGGTTTCAGTTTCTCTCATCGATTTGTTTGTTCATTATTTGTGTGTGTATGTATTTCTGAACTATGGTAATTATCTTCTTTTATAGGGCATGCCCTTCAGAATTTGCCATCCCATTGACCAGATTCTAAAGTGCTTTATATGGCACACATATTTCTGTTGGAATGAGATTCAGTATGATGCTTGATACTGAGGAGTCTGGTAAGTGCATTTATTTTCTTTTACCATAGCTTATATAATCTACTCCTCTAGTATATGTTTGTGTCCTGATTCATGACCTTATATTAAAATTATCATCCTATTTCCAGGTACATGTGCACAATTGTAGGTATTAGTGACTTAGATTATTTAAGGTGGCCTTATTCTAAATGGCGTAATCTTCAGGTAAATGAAGTTTATCATCTCATTTAAGGTGCCCTTAATTAACCTCTGAGTTACGATGATTGTTATCAAGAATAAACCCTTAACATCGGGAAGGCACTCATGGATTCGTCTCATGGGTTCAGTTCATACAGAATTAACATCAATTGATATAGCTAAGGAAATTGGCTCCTTTAGAAGGTTATCATCTCATCTTTGTTGTAGATAGTTGATAAGTTGGGGATCTGTGATACTTTTCATATTGTTGTTAGTTTTTGTTTATTCTACATAATATATATATATAGTAATATTACTGGTATGTAATGGTGATATGTCGACTGTTGCAGTAGTATTATACATAGAACATATGGAGTCTGCTATAATGGATACCGGTGACTGCTAATCACCCTATCATGCAATCAGAGACTACTATGAGGCAATGTATATGAAACTAGATCAGCAAATACCCATGCTTTTGGTAGAGCGACAGGCACTTAATGAATCTATAGAGGGGGAAAAAATATATTTTTTTTTTCCTTCTTGTCCCTGTGGGATATTTTTATTACAAATGAAAGATGTATGCAGTTTTTCTCCAGGGTTATCCTCATATGCCAGAGACAAGGGGTTTATGTATTTCCGAGGAGCAGACTGTTAGCAGTGTATGTATTCATGTTGTTCCACTTTGCAACTAAAATGTGAGGTTACAACCTATGATGAAGGTTTCAGAGCTGGTAATGTAGCAGTGAACCGATAAAATTATATGAAAATACTAACATAATGTACTTTTCATGACTGAGAAAATGGAAAAATTATTGAAATTATTTGTATCTGTAGATAAAATCATTCGAGTTTTCTTATTGGAGAAACTATGTTAGCAGCTGGAAGGCTTGTTGTAGAAACTACATAATTACATCATTGCCATGTATTCCTCCAGCAGTATTCTCATCCTTGTAGAAAAATGTTAAACATGAGAGGTAACGAGTTGCTTCCCTCACTAGATCCTTATTAACTTCGATTTGAATAGGAAGCTCACTTATAGGGGCCAATCTCTTTTTCCCGATATGCTGTGACTTATAGTTATTTCCACCATGAATCTTTATCTACTCTACAATGCATAGTTGCAATGAGAGAAATACATCATTCAGATATTTTGAGGATAACTCATTGAATGTTTTGTCCACAGCTGAGATGTCTAAAGTACATTATTTGAATATCAAATTTATATATTTTTTTAAGTTATTTCTCTTGTATTTTGTGTATATTACGCTTGTTTTCTATTTTGTAGGTATTTTAGAGTCATTTGGAGTAAAAGAAGAAGAATTTTCAAAATGGTAAAAACGTCATTTCATTAAAAAGTGTTATTCGTAGCCAACCATACGTTAAGGGACAACCAGCTGAAAGTCTAAGAAAAGTTGCTAAATGTATCTTAATATTTACTGGGGGGAGACAATGTGCAGAAATGTTTATATTAAACCTAAAAGCTAGGGTTGCCATATCAAGTTAGTGGGTGTCGTTATCCCATTGTACTTCTTAACCTAAGAATTAGGTCGACCTTTCCACCACAACTTCTCGCTGCACCATAACCCTTTCAACCAAGCATGATGCCGGCAAACTGAGTTCGTTGTTGAAGTGAAGAAGATGGGTTTGAGTGAGGTGTAGGCTGTGAAATAGCGATAATGGAACAACAACAGATAAAAATGAAGAAATTCAATACAAGGAGCTAGGAATTGAAGGAGTGCGTCGCTGATGAAATAATGACAGAGAAGATGGAATTAGGTGATGGGATTTGGTGTTGTGATGTTGCGCGAATTCGAGAGATTAAAGAACAAGAGAAGATGGTGGTCTGTGATGGATCTTAGAGGTCAGAGAAGAAGAGCTTGCGACTGTTGTAGAGAGAATGGGTATTGAAGTAGAAAATGGGTTATGACAGTTGCGTTAGAGAAATTGAGAAGTGGTGGATAAAGTTTTGAGAGAAAAAGGAGAACAGAGGCATGGGTTGATTTCAGTTGCGAGTTGAGATGAAGTGAACAAAACTCGGAGAAGAAAAATAAGATGGGTTTCATCTGATATACAATTGCAGTGATTGTCGAAAGAAGATGATGAGTTCAAAGGGGTTGTGATGATTCGATTTCAGGTTGGAAGAAAAAGGTTCAGGTGGTTGTATGAGCGATGGGTTATAGCTCAGTTAAGTGAAGTTTGTGGAGGATTTGGATGAGTTACTGGTGAAATTTCCTACCGTGAAGTGAAGAAATCATAGAAGAATTCCATGGGGTTTTTCCAATAAATTGGTTTGGCCGTGAAATTGAAATGGGTTTATATGTGGTTTATGAATAATGAATAATTGCAGGGACGGAGATGAGATAATATCTGAATTACAACCAAGTCTCGCCGGAAATACCAAAAAGAAATGCACCCAAGGTGCTTGTGAAATTGCCACAAAGAGTAGTTGTAAGTTAAAGAAAGTTGAAACTGCCTTGTCCCTGTGGGCTTGTTTGAGATATGGGTCATAGAGTTAATGGGCTTTCTTATGAATCTGATTTTTAGCTTGGAATTGTTTGGAATGACCAAGATACGGAAAGTTTGAGAGTTTGATTTATACAAGGAAAGGAAAGTTATATTCTAAGAAGGTTTCTACAAGGGAGAAAGCTATATAAGAGAACCTTTAACAAGAGAGGGAGATATTTAGGTTTTTACCTAGTTCTCTTCTCACCTTTTCTACTTCTTTTTGTAGGTTTGCGCAGGGAAGATTTTTCACATCTAGGGTTTGTAATTTCTTTTCTTATTGAATTCAATTGTGTAAACTCCAAATATTATGAGTAGCTAGTTTTCTTATTATTGGTTAGAGAATAGTTGGTTTTTACTATACATGATTCTATGAATAATAAGTTAGTTTTTTATCATATTTATCATTCATGATTTACCACAAATATCACCATGTATGATTTGATCGTTTGTTTAGTTAAGTTGCAAATTGGTTGAACTCATATTCATATCTATAATTAATTTAGGGTTTATTATATGCAAAAGTGATACTCCTTGAATACATGTAGCATAATTGTGGTAATTGCTTTTAGTGATATATCCTAGTAATCACAAGTGGATCATGACCTTTGTTAAATTGAATTAGTGCGCTTTTCACGTTCAATTGCATTGATTAACCTAATTTTATGAATCCTAATTGTCACGGCCCACCCATTTTCCCACATATTGGGTTGGCCCATGACAAGAGTCTAGGTCCATTAGAAGAGCCTAGAAGATTAGGGAAGTCCACAAGCTTCCAGAAAATTCTTGGATAAAGAATATTCCCTTGTATATTTTTGTAAAGTGTAGAATACTCTAGAAGATGATGATTCTAGAACATATTCTAGAATCCTCCATACATACTATATAAGGTGGAGAGCTCATTTGCTCAAATCATCCACCAACAATCTCTTAAGCAATTGTAACATTCTCTCTCTTAATCAAATACTCTCTTCCACTTAAAATCTCTAAGTCTTTTCTCTCTTTGTGATCTTTTAGGCTTACTTGAAGAGTTCAAGTGCCGCACGGTCTAGTCTAAAATCTTAGCCCGTGACAGTTGGTATCAGAGCCAAGCTTAAGACTCAAGAATGGCTGACGTTAATAGCAACAACACCATGGAGAAAGGTGTCGATGGCCAAGCCAAGAAAAGGGGCAAGTCCAAGGATACGCAAACAAGTCTTGAGGCACGAATGTTACGTATGGAAAAGCGAGTGAGCGACTTCCTTATACGCGCCGAAGAAGAGTTCCTAACGAAGGAGACTCTTGAAGGGTGGAAAGATACATTCGAGGAGGCCATAAGCAAGGCGGTGGATGGTATCAGAATGGACGTTGAAGCTCGGATCCAAGACGCAATGGATGATAGCGTGGAGGAGGTGAAGGCCAAATTGCTGTCAGTTGAGCAAGAGCTAGAAGCGGTGAAAGGAGAATTGGTATTGTGCAAAAGGGCTGCCATACATCAAGCCATGCACGAGGGGCCAAGCAAACTCTCAAGAGAGGATGCTCCCAAGCCAACACCGTACAACGGGAAAAGAGACGCAAAGGAGATTGATACTTTCATATGGAGTTGCGAAAGGTATTTCGAACAGCTGGAGATGGAGGATGATGCAAGGAAGATAAAAAGAGCTACGGTGTTTCTCACGGAGAACGCCTTAGCATGGTGGAGACTTCGAAGCCAAGAGATTCAGCAAGGTAAGGCTACTATCGCTACTTGGTCAAATTTTAAAGTCGATCTTAAGAAATTCTTTTACCCGGAGAACGCGGCTTATGAGGCAAGAGCGAAGTTGAAGTATATTCGTCAAACGGGTACAACCAAAGAGTATACCGAGACGTATACAAACTTGTTGCTAGAAATACCCAACCTGTCTGAGGAAGAGAAGCTCTTTAACTTCTTGTGCGGAGCAAAGCCATGGGTAAAACAAGAGCTGGATCGCCGTCGTGTGCAAACACTGACCGAGGCAATAGCTGTAGCCGAGACCTTGATCGAGAATACAAGTCCAAGCTTCGAAGAAAAAAGGAAGACTTCAAGGAGTACAAACTTTGAAGAAAGAGGCGAAACTTCAAGAAGTCACCATGCCAAAGGTGGGGAAGCGAAGGAGGATAGAGACAAGCATACCTCAAAAAAGTATCTTTCGTGGAAAGACAACACTTCCGAGCATAAAGATAAAGGTAAGCCCTCCTACTCTTGCTTCTTATGTGATGGAGATCATAAAGTCCGTGATTGCCCGATGAAGGGTAAACTTAGTGCGTTGATGGAGGAAAATGGATCCGACGAGGAACGGGATTCCATGATGAGTTCGCTCCAAGTGCTAAGCAGTGTCCAAGCTAAGACGGAGAAATCCAAGAGCAAGGACAAGACTCTCATGTTCGTAGACGTTAAGGTGAACGGGAAGACCTCCCGCGCCTTAGTGGATACGGGAGCCACACACAACTTCGTGTCCAAGAGAGAAGCATTGCGGCTAGGCATGAAGTTCGCTAAAGAAGGCAGGTACCGTGAAGGCGGTGAACTCAAATGCGAAGCCACTAGTGGGCGTGGCACGTGGTGTGGAAATGCATCTCGACAAGTGGGCGGGATCTGTCAATTTCTCGGTGATCCCTATGGATGACCTTGACATGGTGTTAGGGATGGAGTTCATGTGCGAACAACGTGCCATTCCAATGCCACCTTTTGACTCCTTGTGTATACTCGGAGAAAACTCAACACACCTGATCCCGGTGACTAGGGAGAAGAAGAAGACCACGGTGTTGTCGGCGCTACAAATTTCAGAAGGGTTTAAGAAGGGTGAGGTAACCTTTATAGCAACAATGAAGGAGGAGGAACCGACTACCCAAGTTAAAGAAGTTCTGAAAGGCATGAAGAAGGTTCTCGAAGAGTTCGAGGACGTGATGCCGAAGGAGCTGCCCAAGAAGTTGCCGCTAAGAAGGGAGATCGATCATGCGATCGAGCTAGAGCCTAGCGCTGAGCCTCCCACAAAAGCACCTTATCAAAGGTCCCCACCGAAGGTGACTAAATCGAAGAACCAACCTTTGACGCCAAGTACTTTGGCCACTTCTTATGCAGGTACTTGCCCCGGAACATACAAGACTGCGAAAGATCGGCAGCAGCAAAGAGACTTAGCACACGCCCAATTGATAAAAGTGGCTAAGAAAATGAAGAAGTGGGTCAAAACGAAGCGGCATGTGGAGTTCCAAGCTGGCGACATGGTGTTTTTCAAGATTTTATCCCAACAATTCAAGTACGCTCGGCCATTACACAAAGGCTTGTTAGGCAAGTACGAAGGGCCGTTCAAAGTACTAACCAAAGTGGGCAAAGCTTCTTACAGAGTGGATCTCCCATCAAAGATGAAAATCCATCCCGTCTTCCACGCGAGCAATCTAAAGGCGTTCAACAAGGACGAGGAAGACGAGAGTCGGAGAGTATCAAGACGTGCACCTCCCATTACAACTTCTTTCGACAAAGCTGTAGACGAGATACTAGCTGACCGGATTGTTCGAAGGAAGGGAGTGCCGCCTTGCAAAGAATACTTAGTGAAATGGAAAGATGCATCAATGCAAGAAGGAATATGGGAGTCCGAGGAGTCTCTCCGGCAATTCAAAGATGCGATCGACCAGTTTCATGCAGAAGTCGCGACGAGGACGTCGCGAGAATAGGTGGGGGAGAATGTCACGGCCCACCCATTTTCCCACATATTGGGTTGGCCCATGACAAGAGTCTAGGTCCATTAGAAGAGCCTAGAAGATTAGGGAAGTCCACAAGCTTCCAGAATATTCTTGGATAAAGAATATTCCCTTGTATATTCTTGTAAAGTGTAGAATACTCTAGAAGATGATGATTCTAGAACATATTCTAAAATCCTCCATACATACTATATAAGGTGGAGAGCTCATTTGCTCAAATCATCCACCAACAATCTCTTAAGCAATTGTAACATTCTCTCTCTTAATCAAATACTCTTCCACTTAAAATCTCTAAGTCTCTTCTCTCTTTTGTGATCTTTTAGGCTTACTTGAAGAGTTCAAGTGCCGCACGGTCTAGTCTAAAATCTTATCCCGTGACATAATGCTCCTCAGGAATTAAACTTGATTAGTGCTTTTTACACGTTAGGTTTTTCTCTTGGTAATATTCATATTCGCATCTTTTAATGTGTTTGTTGATGACTTGAGAAAATTTACGGGATATTCTTGCCATCAAGGTATTCTAGGACTTTTGATAATTAGAGATTAAATATCAATTCTAATTATTAAGACAAGAACATGTTTTATGAATGAAAACGAAACCTTGACCAATATTCTCAACTCTTTGATTATTTTCTACGATTTCTTAGCTTTCTTAATTAGTTTAATTTACTTTCATTAAATATGAAAATTTCCCCTTTTACATAAGATTTCGAAACCATATAACAACCAGGACCTACTCATTGGAACGATCCTTTCTTACTCTTGCTTGATAATAAATTATAAGTATTGAAAAAATAAAAAATAATTTTGACGTGTTGCGACACACATCAACATCCAATAAAAGCTCGCTAAAACTAGTGGGAGCCTCTTGATGATGTAGAGATTGTATAGCCCTAAAGGACCCAAGATATAGAACATTCATATTAGGACTTTGTAAGGGTTAGAATCTCATCCTAATATCAAACCCTTCTTTTGCCGCTTCTTTTAAGAATTCTTTATCGTTCAACTTGACATGTGGCTTCACATTATCTTGTTGGATATATATAGTTTCCCATTATAAGTTGGTCACTTTTCCCGAATTGCTGGTAACAACTTCTTAATTAAATATGCTCTAATAATTTCTTTATTCACTGATTCAACCGGTTTATCTTCAAGTGTTCCGGCTGGAAAATTCTTGCTCGTTCGCTTTGCTGCCTCTTTTATTACAAAAGAGAATATGCCTATTTGTCCATCAAAGACTTCATTTTCAAATTTATCAAACCTAGGACGACTGACTGATGCAAAGAACATTATTTTTTTAATGTATCTCTTGCTTTGACAAGTACGATGGGGTTCATCTTCACCCAGAAGAAGGTAGTAATTCTCTGTGGTTTTAGTCATGTAGAACCACTTCTCATCGATAGCGTCATACATGTCTTTGATTATCATATCATCCTTGTAAGGGCTTGGCTCGAGCACTCCAAATAAATTTCTAACTCTGTTTTCTTGATATCTATTGTGAAGGCTGGTTTTAATGCATTCGTATGTTTTTTAATTGCTGTCTTGATTTGTCTGCGTACAATTGATTTGGGCATGTTCAAAGCTTTGGAAAGGGACCTTATGTTAGTGCGTCGTCGTAATGGTATTTCTAGAATCTTCCTCAAATCAACCTCCCTAGGGTTAGCACCAACTTTGGTTGGTTTTCGTGAAGACACATCAATAGGTAAAATTTTGTCTTCACACTCTTTTCCTCGTTTCCATATACGTTTTACTGTAGATTCTTACTAAAAATAGTTACATTGCCATTGAGACCGAGCCCTTTTGTAGTCTTCCCTTGATGTTCTCCTTCAATAAGAAATGAAAAATAGTTAGCCGTTGTTCATTTGTGAGCTCTTTGTTGTTTCTGGTGGCAACACTTGATTCTCTGGCGTGTGTTGTTGTTTCTTCAAGAGTTGTTTTCAAGACAGAATCTGTGATTGTTTCTGGAAAACAAAGGTTTAAATCCATCTTCTCTATCTCTTCATTGTTCATACTAAACTCCATATCCTCCATCTCTTCGTTGTTCATAATTAACTCCATCTCCTCTAACTCTTCGTTGTTCGTAGTGAACTCAATCTCCTTCAACTCTTTGTTATTCATAATGAACTCCATCTCCTCCAGCTCCTCGATTATCACCATATCCTTAATTGATTCAAAAATTATTTCTAATTAGTTCAATTAGAGTTCATTAGTTTATGATGACAATACTTTAAGAAGCATATAAGTTATCTGTCAATTTCAAAGATCAGAGTTGTAAGAGCATTTTGTTTATCTCATATGCAGATGGACAACAGTCCCACCAATGGAAGTGTCTCAACTACTGCAATTGAGAAGCAAAGACCTACAAAGGTATGTAGGAGTTTGTTTTTTTTAAATATCAAAACTGAAGGCATGGTGCCTTATCAGCCTACGACAAAGGTTTGCCATCAGTACATATCTTCTTTCTTTTTTCTGACTGAAACCAGCTAGTACATGCATACATAGAGGAGACCAGAGAGATAGAATGTGTAAGCTAAATAAGTTGTGTGAAAAATGTCAAGAAGTCCGTTTGTATGTTTCATACTTTCAGTTAATATACTGCAATCTTTCAAAATAATTTTGTCTAATAAAGGTTAGGGGAATGCAAAGAAATGTCAAATCCCATCCATTTCCATTTTATGAAACTTGTTGGAACTCTGTCAATAAAACTTCATGACCTTAAAAATAATATAAATAAACTTTTATGTATGAAAATGTGTGTTAGCTACAAGACTAGAGTGAATATCAACCCTGTTGTTACTTTTAATTTGTTCATTTCTGTGATGGGTTTTTTTATAAAATGAAAATTTTAATATCTATTATAACCCTACTGTTTCTTTGTCGTAGGTCTATCTCTATGATGGTTTTCTTCTAATTTCTTCTGTGCTTGTGTATGTGGTCATATTAACCCTGTTGTTACTTTTGGATTACTATTGGCAAAGAAACTGTCTCTAACTAGAGCTGTTTTCTACATGATAATGCAATGTCTTGGTGATATCTATGGTGCTAAAGAACAATGGTGGTGCTAACTTTGTAGCTCCTGGGCACACCAAGGGAGATGGACTTGGTGTTGAATTTGTTGGTACTTTTGTTCTTCTCTACATAGTTTTCCCTCCTACTGATGCTAAGAGAAATGCTAGAGATTCTCATGTCCCTGTAAGTATTTCCTCAAATTTCAACTTTTTCTTCATGTTAACTGAGCAAAATCTTAAGAAAATTGAACCCAATTTTATATCTTAAACTTTTTCTTCATGTTAAGCACTCATATATTGAGGTACTTACAATAGTTTGAGTTATTACTGGTAGAATATATTTCTTTTCTCACTCATTCTATCAATTGATAAAGCTAATATTGTGTTTCAATGGTCATCATGATGTGGGCAGTAAAATAGGTTGAGTCTTCTATCCAGAGAAAGCTAGCTACAACTGAATTACCATAAGATATCATCACTTCATTACAGTTTTCAGATATACAATTAAAATTAAGTGATTTCTCTTACTTGTGTAGTGTTTTACATCTGCTACTATGATTCACAGCTTCAGGTGATTACAAAATGAGGTAATGATTTAGAGATTTACCTTTGAAGTTTTATGCTTATTCTGAATCTCAAATTGATTTTCATGATTTGAGAATCTTAGAGCTTTACAGTACTCCTGATTTGAGAACTTGATTTCAGTATTTTACATATTTGAAATTCATCTTATTTTAGGTGGAGATCTGATGAATCACCTGAATTTTAGGAATGAAGGGAGATCTCAATTTGATTTTGGAACTCTATTTTGTAGTTGATTGTGAATATATGATAAGTGAATATTTTACATATTTTGAGTGTCAATTTCATGCTAGTATTTGCTAGGTTTTTTGTGAATTATTTCATTTTACATTTGTTTTTAGTTAGTTATCTTTTAGTAGGTGAAATCATCCAAACAAAGTGAACCGACACTTAATTGGGCAATAAAAGAAGAACTCCAAGTGAAGAAGGGCCAAAGACCAGGTGAAAATTGTCAAAATCCAGAATTTCTTGTCATCAACTCGTAGAGAACGAAGAACAAATCCAACGGCGAAAGAATGAAGTCATTCCGACTTCATATGAGGAAGATAATAAGAATTTAAGCTTGTCGGTTCCCCAGAACTCAATTAGGGCAAAATTGTCATTTTAAGGTGAACACTATTGGGATCCCAGCCAAGGTTAAGGGGTATCAAGTTTGGTGTTTGAAGAAAAGAGTTTAAAAGCACCCTCGTTTCTGCTAAGGGCTGCCAACATTTGAAAGGTGTTAATAACACCAGCCAGATTACTTAGGGCACCTTCTTCTTCCTCTTTCCTTCTGAATTTGCAGTCACGTGTCTTTCCGGCTAAAAACCAAGTTAGGGTTTTCACGTGTTCAGACTCTGCTGCCATTGATGGTTGTCAGCGTGATGGAGAAGGATGGTTAGAATCGAAATTGGAGAGATGGCTCGATGGTGCTGGCAGAGAAGCCCATGATTGATCATGATGAACTTGATTGATTAGTAATGGCTGTGATGGAGTTGCAGCAGATAACTCGAGTTTAGTAATGGGTCTGTAGGGTACTTAGGAGAAGCTGGAAGTGATGGAGATTGTGATGATTCAGTGATGATGGTTATGTTTTATAACTCGAGTGGGTGGTTTGAGTCTGTGGCTGAGAAGGAAACCAGAGAATTAGGTGGATGTGATGGAAGAGATGCTGGTGATTGAATTGTTTTGATCTGAGAGAGCTTGAGTTGTTGGTTTCGGTCAGATTCATAGTATGAAGAACACGGAGATGGTAGTTCGAATTACAAGGGATTTAGGCATAAAATATTATCACCGAGAATAAAGAGATATGTGAGCAGTTGTAATCGAGTTTTAGAAAATAAGAAGAAATTGTTTTACGCGGTGGACAAAGTTTTGGCCGAAAGAAAAGTCAGGTGAAGATGGAAAGAAATTTACTGGGATTGGCTGTGTTTCTTAGTCGAGAAAACAACCTTGTCTAGTGGTTTCCATGTAATTAAGAGTGAACGGAGAAGATGAGTACGTGTTTTAGAGTTTGGATTGGATTCAAATTGCTGGGTCCTAATCCGATTAGAAATCGTAGGAGTTAAAGTCTATAAAAGGAGCACTAAAGCTAGAGAACAAATACCTACCTCACCTTCACGCCTGTTTTGCTACATCTCCAAAAGAGAGGATATTTTGCTCCTCTCCAACCCCTTACACCTTCACGACCACACCACTAGCAGCAGCCCATCAGCACGTTCAAGCCTCCTCTTGGACCTGAGCCCAACAGGTTCTCAACCAAGCCAACAAAAGTAGCAAGATGGGTCTTCGGGTGATTTTTGGTTTGAGTTTTCAATTTATTTTTCTTCATATTTATTTTTCATAACTCTATTATTATGTGTAGCTAATTTTTATTTGATTAAGGATGATATCTATATTTCGGACCTAAAATTTTATTAGTTATTAATTTATTTGGAGTTCGAATTAGTTATCGATTGTTTTTATTATATCTAATGCTTATGGGTAATTTTTATATCATTTGGGATGCATACTAAATTAATCTCTTGATTATTCTATCGCTAATAGAAGTTGTGAGATAAGTGTAATAGTCTCTTAGTTCTCTACACAAGTAGAAATCGCGAGACCTTGCAGAGGGATTATGTGGAGCAATTGCGAGTGAAGACAACACTAGTAAGCAGAACCTTGCGCTAAGAGTTCTGATGCTGTGATCAACCTAAATTCACAAACCCTAAAACATTCGATTGGGTTTACACATTGAGTGCGCTACTACTTGGTGGCTCAGTTGGATAAAATCTGGTGTTTGAGCGCTTCAGCATTCAGTGATACAAGGAATTTTGAGGATAGCACTGCACTAGTTGCTATTCTACGGTTGGTGATAATTGATTCTGACGAAAGATATATAAGTATACTGATTCAGTTAACGTTTCATAACGATGAATGACTCCCTAATCATATTTCTTTTCTTATTATATTTTTATTCTTATTTTTAGTTAATTAATCTATAAACCCCTATTTTCAGTATTTATTCTTGTTTTGCTAATCTAAATAACTTATCAATTACACAACTCTCTATGGGAACGATCCTTACTACCGCTATATTAATATTTAATTAGTGAGAAATATATTGAGTAATTTGTTGCATCCACAACACGCATCAAATTTTGGCGCCGTTGCCGGGGAGCAGTGATTAATTGATTTGTTATTTTTTTTAGTTTATTTTAGTAGTTAAGATATTTTCACCTTTTTCTTTAGTGTTTTCAGATTTTCAGGTTTTCGTGGTGTTAATAACTTGTTGAAGGTATTCGCAGCTCGTCAAAAGCGGGAGGTAAATTTTAATTCTCATAAAAAAAATTAGTTATTATCTTATTGTTTGAAAATTTTAGTTATTTTTTCAGCGTTGCACCCAAAATTTGAGAATCCAAGAACTTGAAAGTTTAGAATATGTTCTTCTAATTCTCCAATACTATTTTGTTTTCGACATTCCGACTTCAATCTTTTACTTAGAGGATATCATTTTAGCTAAACAACCCTTAAGAAGATGAAGTTACTTATGTAAAAGTTTCCTGTCGAGATCTATTGGTTGCAACAATCAATCCGATCTTTCTACTTATATCATTGCATAGTTGAGTTATACCAACCTATCAAGTGTATGTTCTACTAAACACCATATCCTTTTCTTCAACAATGTATCCATTAAGCTTCTCAATTGTTTCTCTTACAGATTCCTCTGACTGAAACTGAAGATATCCATATCCTTTGCTAAGTAATATTTGGACATTTCAACTTTACATTACCTAATGTCCCCAAACCACGAAAACACCTCTCGAGTCCTCACATTATAAGTCAAATCATTCAAGGATTTACACAACATTCTATTTCCTAAAGAAAATTGGGTAAAAACACCCGCCGGTCTTAATAACGACAACTCTCCCCAGGGGGTGACTAAATCACTTTCTTAGCGCCTCCCTGTAAAAGATCAATTACCATCTCTTTACACGAACAATCATGGTTCTCCAATCACTAGATCCAATTCTTTTTATAGTTGCAATTCAGTCAGTTTATCAAATTAAACATAAGTGGCTGTAAAAAAGATAATAGATGTTTAGAAGTGTGGAAGTTCCAAAGAGTAAGAAGTGGTAAGAAACATCTTGCTGCTTCTGTTTCTAGATCGATGATGAGTATCGAATAATGTGAATTGAGGAAAAACAAATATATACTGATGGAAGGGAGTTTATCTATAAGGATCAGGTAATAGAGGGTCTAATTAATCCATGATTGAGAATCTTAAATATTGTTGGGTGCAATAATAAAAAATAAGGAAAAAGTCAAATAAACAAAAGTTTTATTACTTAGCTCCTTTTTAATCGAAGTGATCGATTTGACGAAACGGATGAGCTTCCCTGATCTCCGCAACAACAACATGAAAAACTTTGGAAAAACAGAGTGAGTCACGTGTTCAACACGCTATCCTTAAGACATTAACGCCCGGCTACACTCAAGAGTGATGCTATAGCCTCCACAGGGCGGATGCCTCCAGGATAAAACACCCTACTACACCTACTACTAGCACTCGTAGTAGATGCTCAACTTGAGCTTGGCAACTCAGAGAAACCCTTCAAGGAAAATCTCAAAAAAGTTTAAGAAAGATAATACAAAATTATTCTTCTTTTGGTCTCTCCAAAAATATGGAGAAACCCTTTTTCCTTGGATGTTTGAATAGGTTGAGAAAAACTTGTTTATTAATAACCTAGTACAACCTAAGAAGAGAGATCTCCCCGATGTGGGACTAATAATTTTATATAGTCTCTTAAAACAGCTTAAGATTGGAAACTCTCCAATGTGGGACTAATAAGTTTTTCATTCACAAAAGAAAACAAGAATTTATTAATTTTCTTAAAACCTTAAAATTCATATTTTATATATTGTTTTCCAACAATCCCCCACATGAATGAAAAACCTCAGTAAAACATGAAAAACATAAATAGATCTTGGTAAATCATTACCCCAATTCCACGACCCGATTGAACTGACTGAACAGACATCCAAACCGTGTGTAGTGAAATCATACTAGCCATTCCAATGTCCTCTCCCTCACACAAAAGTGTGTTGACCCCAAGGTCATACTATTGATTGCATAAATCATAATAGTATAGAGAGTTTTCATCTTTATTTTCTCATAGTGGGACTAAAGGTTCCATTTACCAAAGTGAAAATGAGCCAATAATCCTTTAGTGAACCTTAGATCCTAATTATCAGTAATACCAAGACCATAAAAAACAACATAAAAATCATTTCTCAAAATGAATTAAATCTCGATAAAAAACGAAAATCACATAAAACGTAGAAAATACCATTTTAGGCAGAGGTGTCCATGAGGTCTTGAACCTTTTCTTAGTGAGAGATTACCGGAACTACTTGCTAGAGACAGTGAACGCGATGTCTTGAACTGCTAGCGTTTGGTGTAATTCGCGATAACCACCACGCATGATATCTCCAAGGTTGCTGCCAAGCTCGTGCTGTTGTGCTCATTTTGGCCTTGAGCAAATATCCCATTTCTCGGAATGCTCTAGAGAATCAGCTCCATTCTCATAGGAAGCGGCCCACTTCCACATTCAGATAGGTGAGTTCTATCAAGAGTGTTTACTGCTACTCCCCACTTCAATCTTAAATTGAAATTATAGAACTCACTAAGATTTATTAAAAGTCATCCTTCACATGCAGTCACACTATCACGTCTACACCATAGGGAAGGGACAAAGAATAAAATTCTCTAATAGTGTTTCCTTTAATCCACCACAAATTAGTTGTCTCATTCAAAACCTTGATCTTGGGATCTCCAGTCAACAAGGTTGAGTATCCTTCATGGCAAGTTTGTTTATTGAGCTTAAGCCCCATCCCCCGGATAAGCACTTAATTGATACATTTTTACCATTTAATCTATATTTGTTAGCACTCGAATTTATATTAATAATATATTTTTATTGTCTTATTAGATGGTTTGCATAAATCCCGACGTTACAATTAATTTGGTTAAATGGACTTATTATTGGCGTCACTTTTTGATATTCCAAGAACTCACGAAAATTAGTGAAGTTGAGGAGCTCTACCGTCGTGGAAGTGAACAAGGAAGAAATGGAGGACGGTATAGGCTAGAGAGGTGATGATGGGCTAGCTTCTTTTGGTTGCTTTTAGGTGTGAAAGTGAGGGATATGATGGAGGTGTAGGAGCTAAATGCTAGGTTATTAAGCTTCACGTGATAAAAGGAGTATGTTTAAGAGTGTGGAACAAAGTAAAAGAAAGAAGAGAGAGATGATGTTGACCTGAAGAGAGCGGTAGAAGGATGCTGGTACGGCTAGAATAGGCCTATGGGCAGTCCTTTCTTCTCTTGGCTTTGGGTGTAGCCGTGTAGGCTTTGTTTGAAATCTACTTTTCTATCTTTTAGCTACTGGGTATTTCACGTGAAAGAAGATGAAAAAGAAAGTATAGTTGGTGGTTGGCTCTTGAGGTTTTGTTGCTATGATTGAGACGTGTAAAAGTAGTAGGGGTGCGTCAGTGGGTTGTTGAACCAAGTGACAAAAGTGAGCACGTGATTGGAGTAGGAATGATAAGAGATTGAGAAGGTATAATGGGACTGTTGGAGTAGGAACGGACAGTCACAAGAGAAGTCAAAGATGACTTTTGGGCTAGACATGATAGCGACGTGAAGAGAAAGTTGATTTTGTTGGCTAAAAGAAGAAGAGCTAGGCTAGGCAGCTAGACCTAGGATATGGACCAAGTACACACGTGAAGGGGACAAGCCCATGTGGATGAGAGAAGAGTTTTCTCTAAACCTAGTATAAATAGGAAGATAGCTGCGTCAGTTAGGGGGTCTTTTTGGAGTCTGATTTTTGGGGAGAGAATTTTCTCCTGGACAGTTTCTAGAGGCGGAGGCTGGGCAGACGGAGAGAAGAACTGTACCTGGAAGAGGAGGCGTTGTGTAGCAAATAGAAAGAGGAACTGTACCTGGAAGAGGACGACTGTCTAGTTTGTTTTAATCTTTTCCCTCTCTACTTTGTTAATTATTTTTATGGTTTTTAAGAAACCCATCTCCATGTTCTAAATTAATTTGTAACTAGGGTTTAATGTTGAAACCACTTACAGTTTTAGATCAATTGAATTAAATATTTGATACAGACCATTATGATTTAAATAGATTAAATTCATGACTTTAAACAATTGTATTGTCGTTTATGGTGCATGCTTGGCCTATGGTTTTGATGTTCCATGTTTCTGGTATACAGTTGTTATTCTAAAAATATATTTGTCTACTTATTTGATATTCCATGCTTAGGTTAAATCTTTTGATGGGGTATACTTAGAATAGTCAAGTATTATTTGTAGACCTTTAATTAGTTTCGTACAATTTTCTCACTAGCGCAATTTTATGGTGTATGCTTGAGACTAGGGCTTTTTGATGCATCATGTTTAGGGCGTCCCAGCGATATTTGCGACTCTAAATATTCATGAATTAAATAGTGGTGGATACTGAAAACCCTGGTTACCGACTCTCTCTACTCGGTCACATTTTATTAGTTTAGTTAGTTTATTATTTTATTTATCAATCTAAAAATCACAAAAATATTCCTCTTGGTTAGACGCCATGCGATTGCGGTTAGACGCCGTGCCTACTCTTTTTTAATATTCCTCTTAGTTTAATATTCCTCTTGTCTACTAGTTAGACGCCGTGCTATTGCGGTTATTTATATTGGGTAATTCCAAATCACATCACCCCCTCGATGCAATAACAAACTATCTCTCTAGATTATCCTTTCGTCAAAGGATCCACTAATTTTTCTCTTGACTTCACTAAGTCTACAAAAATCATTTCATTAGAGAGTAGTTGTCTTACTAGCCTTCTCCGAGTTTGTCTAGACTTTGCCAATTGCTCATTTACTTTAGAATTACATAGTCAATTGAGTTTCAGCAATGGTGGCCACAGGCTTCGGTCACAGAGGAATGCCTTAAAAAAAGGATTTATCCATTCAACTTCCTCTCATGCTTTAAATTAAGCGAGCGAACTTTGATTTCATTTCAGTCGAGTTCCTCATGTTTGTTGGAATATTTCCAACTACTGATACAACTTAAGAGGGAGCACATATAGGCTAAGACTCTCCAAAGCCTGAAATCACAACATCTCTTAAGGTCGGTCCAATATGTATCATGCACATACACAATTTTAAATGTACCTCAAGTACTGCAAATTTATGATCAGATCATCCCACTAATTCTTCTGGGGTCACAAATGTATTTGTACACCGAATGCACTGCACATTTATAACATACATTAAACGTATCGAGTTCGACAAAGACCATTTCCTTCAGAATTTCTTCTGGTTCCAATGATCCTTTAGATCATGCTTGTCTACAACAACTTAGTCTTTCAATCAAATTGTAAAATTCACATGTTTTCTAGGTGGTTGTAATGCATATAAAGGCATATACAAGATACATGTACTAAGTACTAGTACGGTCATTACATTTTCCTCAAAAGGTTAATGCATATATATCATATATTTAAAATTAAATATACACCTCAATCATCCCAATTCTCTTGTCCTTTGATTAAAATGGAAAAATGCACACTTATTTTACAACACACATTAAACACATTAGACAGAAACTATATCATCAAAATTTGATTTTGTTTTTTTCTGATCCTTTAGACCACTTCAACAACATATTAGTTTCATGTCAAACTTTAAACAACAAAAATTTGTTAGTGGTTGTAAAACAGATAACAAAGGCATGCTAAACATATGCACCTTCAATTGATTTAGTGTATATACACTTATCAAATTCATTAATGTCACATCACTAGTATTCATCATTATCACATAACAATATTGCTAGATTACTGACTTACAACTTGGTTCAAGTCAAGTATATGAAGGTGTAATCAGTTTGTACCTTTAACCCCTAACGCTAACCAAACCCTTAAGGTTTGTACACCTTTGACTAACCATTTAAATATACTTCCTTAACATCCATCTAATGTAGCATACTAACAATAATGACAAACAATGCCTGGCGTAGTAATTTTAGTGTCATGTGAGTATGTTCCAAGAGATCACTACTTTATTTTCTAACAAGAATTTCATAAAGTCAAGTCTCTGTCTAACTTATTTTATCTCGTGTGAGAACCCGACCTCAGAAAATTATTGTCGAGAACTCAACATCCTCAGCAATAAATTTTATTTTATTCAAATGTTGTTAACTTCAGAACTTACAAGTTATCATACTACAGTTCTGGTGATTATATGCAATGATTTTCCAAAGAAGTCGACTTTTTCATTCTCACCTTAGACCCCCACAAATGAGGTCTACAGGGTAGGACACATATAATTCTAGGGTATTTTATAGATCTGCTTGAGAAATCAAACAAATACTTATTTCCATCTTATACCCCCACAGTTGAGGCATAAGGTTCCCCCCCCCCCCCCACACACACACAGTTATCAGGATTTATCTATATAAGAAACTACAATTATGTGTCCTTTAGGTTGCACCTAACTATACACCATAAAATCATATTATGGTACTCAGTACCAACATTTTAATTTAACATGTTCATGTCTTCATTATCAAATCATTGACGATTTTCTCTTTTATCTACTATTGTCTTGTTCTATTAAGCTAACACTCAAAGCATCACAAGACCATACTTCCAATTTTAGTATTTCATCGTAACTTAGGTAGATAACATTTGGCACTAGTTTTTACATCGCAATGCACATATTGAGAATGATATCATAATTCGATTAATGTCCATACCTGACAAGCCTTGCACATCATTTACCTGTTTTAATAGTTGAGTTGTTCATGAAAATGCTTTTGATCTTTCCCATTCTTGGTAGAAGACAAAACATGCCTTTTATGGAGCACACTTTCCAGCACTTCAGGTATTTACCAACCAATTCTTTTTATCATCTCCACTGAAAAGTAAAATTACTTAACACGGTAAGAATGTCAATTGTTCCATTCAAATTTGAATATACAATTCTCTATTCCGAGGAAATAAACACACAACTAAAAAAACAGAAGCTATCACAGATTAACACTTAATCTGTCATTCAATTTCAAATGATAAAACTTCTGAACAACTAGGATTAAAAAATTGGTTGATACTCTCGTTCGACATAGGTAATATCAAATTATCAAAAGATTACAAGTGCTTATTTTATCAAAATATTTATTACCAACATATAGTTATCAAGTTACTTAAGTATCTCTTCACATTAGATTATCACTATCATCAGTAAGTAATAAAACTTGGTAATAAAACCCCCAAACGATTTTTGTGTACATACATATCAATTAAAGCACATTTGATAGCTTAACCTTCATGTTGCACTAGTTACTAAAAGATACTTTATACCTCACTATTTATATGACTATGGTATACTAGTGTATTATGATTCTTATATTTTCAACAAAAGGTAACATATTCAAAATAATTTAAAAATCACCATATAAATTGATAATACACAATTATTAACCAATCATGTGATTCACGCCAATTGATACTACACAAAGCACATATGTCAAAGTGATTTATAACACAATGCATATTTCATACACAACTAATTCAACATCTCATTATTCATTAGCAATGTGATACTAATCTAACACATAGAAGAGATTATCACTTTAAGTCACAAAAATCAATCACTACAAGAAAAACGGGTTTAAGCGTCTAAAATCTTAGCAAGAGCTCGTAAATTTAGTCTCTTAAAATGTTTAAGCGTCTAAAATTGCAACTGCAAAAAATTTTGGCGGCAATAAACATGTGTCCACAATTATTTAGCAACGAAAAAATACACTTAATCGCTAGATCCTTTGTTCAAGTAATTTATAGCAACTAAAATAATGATCATGTAGCTATTCACTTTGAGGCACCGACTCGTAGCAACAACAAAATAAATT
>JAJJMC010020031.1:8433686-8498461 GCA_023531435.1 Papaver californicum
AGCTATTCACTTTGAGGCACCGACTCGTAGCAACAACAAAATAAATTGGTTGCTCAAACCTCTCTCAGCAACTAAGTTTGAGCCACGACCAAATATGTTTAATTGCTAGATCCGTTTTTCAAGTAACTTATAGCATCTAAAAAGTGATCATGTAGCTATTCACTTTGAGGCACAAACTCGTAGCAACAGAAAATGAATTGGTTGCTCAAACCTCTCTCAGCAACTAAGTTTAAGCCACCACCACATGTTAAAAAATGAATTACTTGGTAAAATCTCTCCCAACAACCAAGTTTAATCCGCTATGATCATTTCAAAAGAAATCAGTTTTTAAAGTACATTTGAGAACTTAATTAATATTTATCTAACAATCTTATTAGGATTTGTTTAAGAGAAACATGAAAACTTGTTCAAATTATTGTTTTCATTCACTATGAGCAAATGTTTGGATGCACAAATTGAAGGAAAAAAAAACACGAGTCGACTAAATTGATTATAATTTGGTTATAACTTTTTTTTAGTTTCGTTGTGTTTATTGATTCTAATTTATCAGTTCTATTTTATCTTTTAATACAACTTTTTTTCGAAGTTTTGTTCCATGGACGTAACCCATGAATGACTTCTATAAATTGAACACTGACAACTCTTGTATGGAGCAAAACCAACAAAATTAGAGGAGGTCATTCGTGAATCGTGGTCTTAATTCCGAATACTCTTGTATGGAGCATAAGCATAAATAGCGCCCCCCCGTTGTTCATTGACTCGTCTATGAAGTCAGTTGAAATTGAGGATTTCAAAATGTTCAAAAATAGGATCAAGCATAGACAAATGCAGAGCTCTTTGATCGAGTTTTTTTATAAGGTCATTTTCGCTTCGGCTTCGTCATTCATTAGTTATGTTTCTCTGATCGAGTTTAAAGTTGAAACAATACGAGGTAATAGCGAAAAAAACTTCAATTGACCAAGATAAATAAAAATGCTATCAACCAGGTAATGTCCTTTGTTTGTTTGTTTAAACCGATATTTAGCGTTTGTTTAAACCAAAACTTGAATTAGCCGACATGAACAAAACAAAATATACTGAATCAATCACCAATTTAGGATCTTGTTTTGACCAAATATTCCGATAGATAACAACTGAGACATTACATTATAAACTACAAACTTCACCAAAATAAATAGAGACTTTCAATACATTCCAGGAAAAAAATAATCTTGAACCAAGGTATTCATGAATTAGGGAATATGCAGTTTGAACAATTACGCTAGGTAAAACTCACCTCAACTGAATCAGAAAGTCTTCTAAGAGGACATAAGTAACATTCAATGCACCAATCCCAAAATCAAGCACCTGGAGATGCTACAATGAGCTCAAGTAATACAAGAAAGCTCTTAATCAGCAGACTGTAAATTTCTTAATTAACGAGATTTACCTGCATTAAGACCACCTCCTGCAGTATACAATTGTTCTCATTAGTAACCCGTAATAACAGAATGAAAATAATTGTAATCAAATCCATTGTAATCATTTGCGAAATACATTGTAATCAAATCCATGAGGGCTTCTACTGTATCCTAAGCTGCACCGATTAACAAAGCCAAAGATATAAAATCAATCTTCAAATTTAGTTATTTAATTCTTGATTCTGCCTCAACTTGTGGCATCTGCAACTTTCTTATAAAATACTTTTATTACTAAGGAAATGCCTGTGTAACATTACACTTGTCAAAGGAAAAATTGGAGCATATCTTCACTTAATTTACCTAATGTGTCCTTTGTGTCTTCAATCTGCAGAAACCCTTACATGTTCGCAAGTTGCCCATTGCTCACATTTACACAATCATATTGTATTCAAGATTATATTCTTAGTTGACAAGATCAAACTTAACTTAATAAACTTCAGTAGTGGTTCTGAATTGCAGCTTGCAGGTGTTATAGTATAGCAAAAGCGAACACCGATGTGTTGCATTTGACGCTAAGCAAACTGATCACCAGCACATTATCCACTGCATCAGTTACTATTATATGCTTGTTATATGCACTAGTTACACTCACACTGTCACTGTGAACTTACTTAAGAAATCAGTTATCACTAGATGGACAGAACCTCCTAGTGGCTGATACAAAACGAATATTGATTCTTATGTTACGGCTAACTCATTCATTGCTGGTATAGGCATGATCTTTCGTGATGATGCAAGGGAGCAATCACAAACTCATTAGGGGCAGGTGCTATGGATTTATTAGGGAATACACCAATTTGGAAGTCTACTTATGGGAACAGGAAATGCAATGACGTGGCTAGCAATATTGCTAGTTTACATTTGACACACTAACATCCACCGTACAACCAATTGGTTGAATTCTGGCATAAAAAAGTTAAACATGCAGAAGCAACAACTATAAGTGCATTTTTTTTGTCTAAGTTGAACCTTCTACCAGTTTGGCTTAACAATGTGGGCAATGCTGAACAAAGAAGATGCTCAATACTCCAAAAGATAAAGGGAAGCCACCTGAGATGGCAAAAGAGCTACACTTCAGATCATGGAAGTAAGTGTTCCTATATAAAAACAAAAGAATTCAGAATTTATAATACTATAGACACTAAACTATGAATAACATTCTCTACGTCTCAATCAGGGTTCAGATTTCCTACAAAGTGGCAAGTATCTATGTTTTTAGTTTCTTCAGTTAATTAAAACTTGAAACATCATTATACTAAAAGAACAAACTACCAGGTTAAATTCATGCCAGATACAAAGCTATTAAACATTAAAATGTAAAATCGAAACCAAACCTGTCAAAGATCAGGAATTTTGGATCCAAAACATTTCTCTCCTCTCTGAAGACTGTGCATCATTTTCTTCAACCTCTCTCTCTACTGCAATAGCATACAGGAACTCACTTCTCTTCTTTAGACACAGAGACATTGTTAGAGCAATACGCCATAATCAAATAGATCAATAAAAAGGCATTCTCAAATCAACAACGTAAATAACCTAAATCTTCATTCATAATTTTAATAAAAAAATTTATTATTATTCTACAAAATCAAAATTGAAAATCAATCAATGGATCTTTACTCATTCCAATACAACAGTACCACCCAACTCTTTAAGTTTCTCTAAAATCGGATTAGCTTCTTCTTTAGTGAGTCCATTTTTCAAAACAACAGGAGCTTTCTCAACCAAATCTTTAGCTTCTTTCAATCCCAAATCAGTAAAACTTCGCACTTCTTTAATAATCTTAATTTTCACAGAGAGAGACCTAACTAAGTTTGCAATCGTCGTGATGGTGTTGAATGATCCAGATTCGTGATGGTGGTAATGTTGCAGTAGATGGAACTAGTTTTTCTCCTAAGGCGGCTCAAATTGGAAGAGGGACAAAGAGAGAGAAAAACAAATACTGAAAATGAAGAGATTTTTTTTAGGGTTTTGAAAACAAAAATTTAATGGTGGATAAGCCACCTCATACGGATCATGGAAAGATTTTAATGGTCCAGATTCAATGTTCGATGCTCATACGGATTGTGTGTTAGTTTCTTTTGTGATTTTTGTTGTGTTAAAACGAAAATTTGAAAGGTGGATAACGGATTTTGGAAGCGGATCAAAATTGAGTGTATTCAAGTCGGTTCCATAAACAAATCAGTATGGGAAGTAAATCAACTGATCTAGCTTTGATTAGTTCTTCTTGTTCGGAAAAAGTTGATTTGTTGTTTAGGGTTTTGTTTGGGGCGGAGGATTAGAGAGCAGAACCGAAAAAGTGAGAGAAAGAGATAGAAGAAAAAATGAACTAATTTCAATCAATCACTTCCAAATAATTTAAGCCATTTTTTATCTTATGGTTTAACAAAAAAAGAAAATTTATTTTTGAAGTTTAGTGAAATATAAATATACATTTTAAATTCTCTTGTTATTGAACCAAACTAGATAGTTATTACAACGATTGCTATTGGTATTTATGAAATTGACTAGTATAATATTTTTCTGATCTGTATTGGATTATAATATTGACGAATAGCAAATGAAATTAATCCAATTTTTGATTAGTCGGAATAGTCGGATAATAATAATATGACCCGACATGCATATTCTATAAAACAATATTGTTTAAGTTATCAGTGTTCGGAATAATCGAGTAATATGCATATTATAGTCGAAATAGTAGGATAATATACATATTTTGGTCGATTTTTTATTGATCGGAATAGTCAGGTAATATGCATAGTTTTATATCGTTAGATTTGTTAGATCGATAACAAAATGAATAAGATTGATTGAGATTGAATAAAATTCGATAAATCAAAGTGAAATCGAGTGAAATTGATGAAAAAATGATATAATTTGAGTAAGATCGATCAAAATTGAGTGTATTCAAGTCGGTTCGATAAAAATTGAGTAAATTTTAATGAGATTGATGAAATCATAGTTTCATATCGTTAGATTTGTTAGATCGATAACAAAATGAATAAGTTGAATGAGATTGAATAAAATTCGATAAATCAAAGTGAAATCGAGTGAAATTGATGAAAAAAATGATATAATTTGAGTAAGATCGATCAAAATTGGGTGTATTCAAGTCGGCTCGATAAAAAATTGAGTGAATTTTTGTGAGATTGATGAAATCGTAGTTTGATATCGTTGGATTTGTTCGATCGATAAAAAAATGAATAAGTTTGATTGAGATTGAATAAAAAATTCGATAAATCAAAGTGAAATCGAGTGAAATTGATGAAAAAATGATATAATTTGAGTAAGATCGATCAAAATTGAGTGTATTCAAGTCGGTTCGATAAAAAATTGAGTAAATTTTAATGAGATTGATGAAATCATAGTTTCATATCGTTAGATTTGTTAGATCGATAACAAAATGAATAAGGTTGATTGAGATTGAATAAAATTCGATAAATCAAAGTGAAATCGAGTGAAATTGATGAAAAAAATGATATAATTTGAGTAAGATCGATCAAAATTGGGTGTATTCAAGTCGGCTCGATAAAAAATTGAGTGAATTTTAGTGAGATTGATGAAATCATAGTTTGATATAGTTGGATTGGTTAGATCGATAAAAAAATGAATAAGTTTGATTGAGATTGAATAAAATTCGATAAATCAAAGTGAAATCGAGTGAAATTGATGAAAAAAATGATATAATTTGAGTAAGATCGATCAAAATTGAGTGTATTCAAGTCGGCTCGATAAAAAATTGAGTAAATTTTAATGAGATTGATGAAATCATAGTTTCATATCATTAGATTTGTTAGATCGATAACAAAATGAATAAGATTGATTGAGATTGAATATAATTCGATAAATCAAAGTGAAATCGAGTGAAATTGATGAAAAAATGATATAATTTCAGTAAGATCGATCAAAATTGAGTGTATTCAAGTCGTTTCGATAAAAAATTGAGTAAATTTTAATGAGATTGATGAAATCATAGTTTGATATCGTTGGATTTGTTAGATCGATAAAAAAATGAATAAGTTTGATTGAGATTGAATAAAATTCAACAATTCAAAGTGAAATCGAGTGAAATTGATGAAAAATTGATATAATATGAGCAAGATCGAGTGAAATTTGAGTGAAATTCAACAATCATAAATGTACGTGTATTTGTCATATTGTGCTTGAGGACCTAGTCGATTGAGTATGAGTTTTCAAGGACACCCTAAATATACCAGTTGTTCATATTATTCTTAATGACCTAGTCGATTGAGTGAGAATCTTTTATGGAACCCTAAATGGACTATTGTTTCATACTTTTCTTAATGGCCTAGTCGATTGAGTCAAAATCTTAATCGAAACCCTAAATGTACTTATGTTAGTTATATTCAACTTAATGACCTAGTACATTGATCTAAGTTTATATTCCTCAACCTTTTTAGTTAATATCATTGTATGTACTTTAGGACCGACCTAAGTTTATATTCCTCAACTCTTATCCGAAGAAGTTAGGGTTTTTATTTTGGTATCCTAAATTTTTTCCTGCTTTAGTTTCATAATTTAGGACCGACCCCTGAGTCGGAATCCTCATCGGTGCCCTAAGATGTTCGCCTTATTATCCGTAGTAACCTCTTCCTCTGAGTGAGAATCTTCACCAGTACCCTCAACCCATTGTTGTTCGGCATATTATCCTTCATAACCTCTTTCCCTAAGTCGGAATCATCATCGGTGCCCTGAACCCATTCTTCATCGTATTATATTCCTCATAGTGTTTCTTCCCCTGAGTCGGAATCTTAATCGGTGCCCTAAACTTATCGATGTTCGCCTTGTTATCCGTAGTAACCTGTTCCCATAACTCGTTAAACTTATCGGACAAGCAAAATGGGATGTCTCATGTGTGCAAAAACTTAAAAGTGCAACATTGACCCTAAACTCTTCCTCATCATGCTCTGTGTCCCAATTCCTTTCAATTGGGATGATCATATATTTAATATCAAATAAGAAAACAATATTTTTTGTTATTAGGTAAAGCTTAACTTAATTTATAAAGAAATTAAACAACATCCCAATTCCTTTCCCAATTCATTAAATCATAACACTAAACAAATGACAAACTAAGAACCCTAATTATAAAAAAACCCAAATATTTTGGATGAATCCTAATTTCCAAAATCCGTTACGTTTTGCTTTCGACATCCGACATCCGTTATCCACCTTGTAACTAACACACAATGGTAACTAACACACTTTGGTAACTAACACACAATCTGTATGAGCATCCAACTTCCAATCTGGACCATCAAAATTTTTCCATGATCCGTATGAGGTGGCTTATCCACCGTTAACATTTTTGTTTTCAAAACCCTAAGAAAAAATTTCTATTCATTTTCGTCATTTGCTTTTCTCTCTCTTTATCTCTCCAATTTGAGCCGTCTTAGGAGAAAAACTAGCTAGGGTTCCATCGACCGCACCATCACCACCATCACCGCCGAATCTGGATTTTCAACACCATCACGACGATTACAAACTTAGTAAGGTCCTTTCAAAACCCTAGCCAGTGATTGCTTTTCCCTATTATGTTAGTTGGTATGTTAAGCAATGAGAAAAGTACTCGCTTTAGGTTAGTTGGTTTATTACTAGAGCGATTGCATGGTCGCTCAAGGCTTTGACATACATGGCTTTGGGCAACCAACGGAGCGAGTGCCACTTTTAGTCGCTATAACGGTTATTGCGACTTAAAAGGGGCTTTCAGCGACTTGAAACGAGTAGTCGCTTAAACCCATTTTTTTTGTAGTGAATTCGTTACTTGCTCTAATTTGTTTATGAGAAATATTTCAACTAAATTGAAATCTCAAGTCTATTATGGACAAAAGTACTCATTAGTACCGCTTTTTTCATGTTATATCCAAAGTGACAAAATACCACTATAAATGGTTGCAAGATCTCACACTAATCTAGAGCTTTGACACAGTTATGGATATTTTGGACAAACATGCTCACCGTTTTTGCAGACACCATATCTCACAAACTGTAATCCCGAATCAGAAAATTAAATGAGTTTTGAAGATAACATCTAGATATACAAACTTCATTTGAACCACCATTTCAAAAAACTCATAATTACGCCAAAAAAACTAATTTAGTCAACAACATTATCTTCCCGTCAGAATTTTTAGCAACGTTTATCAGTTTTGTAAAATATCTAAAAAATATTTTTACAACTCCAAAAATTCTGAAATTTGGTGTGGGTAAATATCAATATGTCTACTATGTTTGGTGAAAAGGATTTACCGAAATTGCTTCTAGATAAAGAGATAACCTCAAAACTCTACATATGACCAAAAACTCAATTTTATTTTTACTCCACAATTAACATCCTTAATTTTCCAATATAATATCAACGCCAATGATTCACAAATCGATCATTCATTTATGATTATTAATATATAACTAATGTCTTAAGATTGTTGAGTGCAATAATCAAAAATAAGGAAAAAATCAAATAAACAAAAGTTTTGTTACTTAACTCCTTTTTAATCAAAGTGATCGATTTGATGAAACGGATGGGCTCCCCTGATCTCCGCAACAACAACATAAAAAACTTTGGAAAACAGAGTGAGTCACGTGTTCAACACGCTATCCTTAAGACATTAGCGCCCGTCTACACTCAAGAGTGATGCTATAGCCTCCACAGGGCGGATGCCTTCAGGATAAAACACACTACTACACCTACTACTAGCACTCGTGGTAGATGCTCAACTTGAGCTTGGCAACTCAGAAAAACCCTTCAAGGGAAATCTCAAAAAAATTTAAGAAAGATAATAAAAAATTATTCTTCTTTTGGTCTCTCCAAAATTATGGAGAAACCCTTTTTCCTTGGATGTTTGAATAGGTTGAGAAAAACTTGTTTATATAATAAACTAGTACAACCTAAGAAGAGAGATCTCCCCGATGTGGGACTAATAATTTTATATAGTCTCTTAAAATAGCTTAAGATTGAAAACTCTCCAATGTGGGACTAATAAGTTTTTCATTCACAAAAGAAAACAAGAATTTATTTATTTTCTTAAAACCTTTAAACTCATATTTTATATATTATTTTCCAACAAATATATGATTTAAAGCAACCTACAACAACATCTACAACACAATGACTTAATAACAGAGAAACTGAGGCGCATATTCAACATGATGTCAAAATTGAGTCAATTGACAATTTCGAAACAAACAACCATTTTTATCCAAAGAAGGAGGATAGTGGTTGCAGCTATAAGAAGATATTTAAAAGGGAACTTAAACATTAATTCGTTATCACCATATTCTGTTTTTTTTTTAAAGAACTACTACTACTAATACTATGATTACCAAAAACGAGAAAAAGAGGGAAAAAGAAAACAACAACTCTATCCAGTGAGAATTTACAGATATATAGAGGTGTGAGCTCGGCAGGAACGACCACTGTAATAACTATGTTGGAACTTGAAAGAGAGATCAGTTTATACCTCTGTAACATGTGACATATCATTCAAGGTTTCTTCATTTCCTTCCCAAAGTTCCATGAGCTCTTTCCTGAACCATGAAAAATGACAATGACAGGGCCCAATGTTGAAGGAACCTGCATGTCAGTCAACGTATAATCTTAGATAATCAGATACAACAATAAGTTGATCAATAGTGAAGGAACCTAAATGGCAATCAATGACAATAAACATGTAAATCAAAGGATTTTAGTAATTGTTCTGTATGTTTTTGGTATGTGTTATTTGACATTCTTATAAGCAACTAATACGTTCATTTAAAGAAATGACTTAAACCGCCTTTACTAATGCAGAATAACATGGAAGATGTAGATTGACAGTCTACCATCAAACAAATATGGAAGTTGTTAACAGAAGTGAAGGCAAATACGAGAACATGATGTTGAGGAGTGAAAGGGAGTTGTTGAATCAAAATTAAGAATCCGAGGAGGAGATTATGGAGCTTGAGGTGATTATTGAGGAGAAAAATACATAAGTACTTTGAACTTCACTTTTGTTTATTTCTGTGTTACGGGTTTCCATTTTAATTCAGAAAAATAGTTTTTTTTTTAAATTAAAACAAATTGCTTTAATAGTTTTAGTAAAATTGAATTCATTGGTAAGTCTATTTTTTTCGCGGTATGAATGTGCCCAAATGGATAGTATGCCTGCTGCTACATGCTTTTGAATAATGTGGTTAATGTTGATATTGCATCCAGTCTTGCATATCACAGTTTTATCACTATGTGATAAGGTTTTCTCTACTAAAGTTACATTAGTGGAGGGACTCATAACCCTTTGGTTTTGGTGGTTTCTCTACTTAACTATGAACATCTTGGCGGATGCCTTTTAGTTAGGTTGATAGAACTTGAGTTTACCGGGAGAGAGGTTTATTAGCGAATCATTTGTTCGCTTAGAGCCTTTACTCTGATTATTTGTTAGTTATCTATAGGGGTCATAATTCTAACCCCCCTCTTTTACATTGTAGTGATATTTACCCTTGCATCTCAATATTATTCATATGGACTCCGATATAGCCATGGATTAATGAGTACTGAGCATGGAGATTCATGATCTTTTCGAATTTATTATTAGTATAATCTTGAACATTGTGGCAGTAGTTATGTATGTAAGAAGACCTTCGCCTTTTATGATCAAGTAGCTAATAATTAGGACTCATATCCTTGCACGTTTTGTATTATTGATTTGGTTCCCCTTAATTAGATTATGTAAGAAACTATATGATTTTCATCTGAGATTTGCTATTCAAGAAGACCAACAAGAGACCTCCATCATCATAGGTGCAAGATCAAGTGTTACTAAATATCACAGTGATCCAAAAGCATGTCATTTTGTCAAGAATGAGTTCGTGTTACAGGCAGGGTCTTCTTCTTCCAATGAAGTTGCTGCTAAGTTGAAGAGCTTTAATATAAGAAATCTCTCTACGCTACCTCCAACAGTTAGAAAAATATATCGTAAGTCTTTTACCCCTGGATGCAGCAAAGCTGGCTTGAAAACCAACAACCATAGCAACAATAACTACTTCGTTTGAGCAACCAACACCAACACCAGCAAGTGCTTCATCTAGAATTCTTCAACCTAAATGAGTTGGTTGATTTACCATTTTCTTTTTCATTTGTGTAATTGATATTATTTGTCTACTCTTCTGAGTTTTCTTTCTGATGCCATGTTACAAAAACATCTACATTCCAAGCGAGCTACAAAGAAATTCGGTAAGAACCCTCAACAACACACTGATCTTATGGAATCTAGAAGGTAAATGCATGTTTGCCACACTTTGTTGTTAATACCGAGTACAATATACTGGGAGGTTCTATTCTTAAACTTATTCTCATTCATCTCAGATGTGTATATATTCGTAGTTTGCATGGTAAATACTTTGGTATTAATTAAATTGTTTTATATCATCTTTTCTTATGCAGAAGTTGTAGGAAGCATCTACTTACAATAACTGTGAGCCCTGGAAGATTAATTAGTATTTACGTCTCAATATATCCAGGTAACAGAAATATGGATTCATTTTTTTCTATTAACATTATCCTAAAAAACATAGTGTTTTTCAACTTCAAAAAAGAAAAGAAAAGAAGATCTAGATCAAGTAAGAGATCAAAACCCTTAATGCTAAGATTAAGCTCATTTTTTCATGTTCATCATTTGAAAAATAAAACTCAACTCTTTCTTCCAAGTCATGTTTTAATGTTTTTGGGATAGTTTTAAAAAACAAAAGTGTTTGAATTTTTAGAGTTCTTATCGTTTTCATAGTAGTAGGTCATATTTTATTCATAATTTCTACACCTAGATTCTGCAAATCTTATGGAAATATTTATTGAAATCCTTAGTACAAGATTTTGAAAATTAGTAAATCTTAATTAAAAATTTACCTTACTTAGGCAATCATGTTAATAAGAAAATCATCACATAGAAAAATTTATCTAAGTTAACAAATGATCTGCACGGGTTCATCCTATAGCTCCCAAGTTGGCTGAAAGCCAAGCTCTAATGAGCAAGTTATATTCACATAATTGGAGGTGTTTGTTTGGGGTCTTTAGATTGATGAAGGTAACTCTAATTGTTTCATGTTCGTTAGACTTTTTCAGTATGTAGAATTTTGTGATCTCTTATTCTTGGTCTTTTTTGCTTGATTTTTTCAGTTGTGTATATCATTCAGTTATGCATTATAAAGCACTGCAACGTTTTGATGGTTGTAATATTTTACATGATGGATTTTCATTGCTAGTTGACATGGGCAATAGATTTTTAGAAATTGCTAAGATTGTAACCCAAAAGATTTATGATGGAAAAAAATCATACGAAAAGTTGTTAAAGACTATTGTATAATCTGGTACTACTCTTAAGGATCAACAATGGTACCCTTATGATTGTCAAGTATGGATGCATGGGTTATTCTAGCAAAAGCTAGATATAATCTTCATATTACACATTTATATTTCTTCAATCTATTTTTAAGTTCCTTGATGCATAATTAAACTTCAATCGTTACAGTATGTCAATTGCTTTCTTAAATGTAATAAATTTTTATAGTATCTGCCTTGCCAAGTTCCTAAAAGAATGGATCTTATAGTTAATAACTACTTTCTTCCTTTATATTAAGTTGATATCTTTAAATCAATGTATTGGTCAAACTTATTAAGCATTTATTTGATATGAAATGTTGTAGATGTATATATGTGGGTAGAAACTAATTTTCTGTAAATATATTTATCATATACGCCACATATCATGTTAAAAATAAGACAATTGACATAATTGGTGGTGGTATTCCAATTGTAATGGAACCCGAAGAGTCGGCACCCAAGTGCCTAAGTATGCTCAAATGTAACCTTATTACCTTATCGCCAAGTGTTTTTTCACATCACAAATTTATGTTCATAGTGATATCATTAAGTGAGAAATTTGGGGTTTCCGTTGTAGCCGGTTGTTATTATTTGAGTATCATTTGGTAATTGATGTAACAATATTCATCTCTAATTATCAGGTGTTTTTGTGTGCACACAATACCAATATAATGAGATGAACTTTGTCGACCACTTTAATGGACAGTTTAAGCATGTAGTCCTCATATTGTTGTCTATATATGCAGTTGTTTAAGGTGTTAGGTTATACCAATATAATGAGGTGAACTTTATTGACCACTTTAATGGACAATTTAAAACATGCAATTCTTACAATGTTATTTGTATATGTAGTTTTTTAAAGTGTTGGGTTATTTTATCTTTTCCTTAGCTCCCCGATTTATGTACATGTATTTAAACCATTGGTGATAGTTTGACCAGAATAATATATATATATATATATATAGGGAGAAGCTATATAAACCATAAGGAAGTCATTTACGAGTTGCATGATCATCTACCAACTTCTTGATGCCCGTAAGTGTATACAATAAGATGTCTGAGTTTCCTACAAATAAGGTACCATCTGAGTATCCATATATTGTTTGTTTGACCGAAGAAAAGATTATCAAGTACAAATTGCAGATAGAAGATTTCTATTATTTGAAGTTGTTTTGATATATATTGTATACGAGGCCATATAGAATAAAACTATAAATTCATAAGTTGCAAAATTGAATTATGTTTTTTTTTTGTAGTTTATAAAAACTAGTAGTGTCTTATTACCGTCGTTCCTTCCGTAAGTGCATGTTGATGTTTATGAATAAGAGTTTGTGTACCACCCCTAAAAATATAGCCACTTTCTTTTCTCATCAATGGTGATGTTTTCCGAATTCTTAAAATGTTCTTTTTTCAGAAGAAACACAAGGTGGTTAGAGCAGTCTAAACTGTCTAATCAGTGTAGACATATGTTAGGCTCAATAATTTGTAATAATGTTTTATTTTTTTTTGACAAAAGTATAGCTAATTGAAAACCGATAATAAAATCAGAGGTACATGTATATGAATTACCTGACCCTAACCAAGATACGTTTATGATAAATACCATGTATGGTATAAATAGACTCTATCTACACTTATAATTCATGTCTTCTCTAACACTGAAATGGGTATAATGGACACATGATCACAGTTAGAAAGATAATGCAAGTAACATACACATACACAAGATATTAATGGTCAATGAAAGTTTCAACCAGGTATCTTATTGAGTTCTCTATGTATAAAATTGTTTGAAAAGAAAAATGAAATGCTTTTTCCCAACATAGAAAATGGTTAATAAGTTGACAATGAGATGTTATCTTATCGTTTTCTTTGTTAGAAATTCATTTTTTCACAGATTTGATATCTATTATGGGTCTAAAATTTATGTAGAGGGTTATGTGAGTTTCAAATTCATTCATTTGTTTTTCTTGCACTAATGCAATATGAATTTTTTTTCTTCATTCTTGGTCTTTTACCAAGGGAAACATATTGGCCTGTCTAACCAACTATAACTTATGACGATCCATAAAGTTTGTTGTTGAGTTGGACTACTTTAATAGTCTTTACAAAAAATTACAATTAGATGTTCATATTTATACGTAGAATACAGGTTTTATGTTAATAATGTTTGAAGTAACTTCATGGTTACAAGTATTTTCTTGACTTGGCGTTTTTAACCAACTAATTTTGTTAGTCCATGTTTTTCTCATTTGATACTTTAAATAATTTCAGGGGTGATGAGATCACGTAACATGGAAGCCAAGTGTACATGGATATTCGCGCCTCATTAATGTTGATGGTTAATTTTACTGCCAAAAATGTTGTATGGTTGAAAAAATGTGTGTGGTTCTATGGATTTTGAAGATGGTGATGATGGTTATTTTTGCTGCAGACAATGCAATTCACAAGTACAACACTTCCAATACTCATGTTGGAATATATTTAGTCTTCCCGTCGCATCATGAAAAAGGAAGAGCTCCTTGATTCGTTAGAATCTCAACCACAAGCATCTCGGTTCTCGGAAGAGTTAGGCCAACCTAAGGTATGACGTAGTAATTTACATAAAGAAAACAAAAAGTAGTAATAATAACGACAACAATGAAATGGGATATGAATGGATATATTAGATGGTTTATAATTTATTATAAGATCATAGCATACTTTAACATAAGCATAAGCATATATCCATATTATATGATGAATAATGGGTTTTACACTACATGAGGTCATGATTTTAAGTGGTATCTTTGGTTATTTTGTTTCTAAAAGCTCATGAGGTATTATAAGACACCAAATGCAGACATTGTCAGGTTTTTATTCTCGAAATTCTAGAGTCCTTTCTTTTTTTCTTTTTGAGTTCAATGTTAAATTTCCTCTGGGCTTATTTATAGCATTTATGTTGTATCATTTATTTACCTTTTGAATTATTATGGCGTTAATGCATTGGTTTTAGTTTAGGATACAACACATCTTATCTTTATTTATGTTAATTAGGTAAAATAAATGGTTTATTCATGGAATTCATTTGTAGTATTAGCTATGTTATTGCTATATGCTAAATACCACCTTCATTGATATTGGAATTATATATGATTGGTAGATAAAGCAATGTAGGGAGATATTCGCTGAAGCTTTGTCTTTTCAAAAATCAAAGTTGGTCGATTATCTTCTGATTGCCATTACATGCAACCATAAATTGAACTGAATAAGGAACCGGAGGCGTGCATTGTTATCATTTATCCTAATTCCAATAACATTGACTTCATTTTTTCTTCTTCGTTTGACTTATTTTCTGTTTAGATGAAAAAGAGCAAAGTAACAACTGTTAAACTTAAGGAAGAGAAAAAGCATTGAATTGTTCTTCTAACAACATTTGATAATCTTACTTATAGTATACTGATCAAGTATCTTTATCATATTCTGCTTAATGAGCATGAAATATTACTTAGTGAACGAATAAAAATGGTAAAAAAACACGAGAAACTTATAAGAGCTTCTAGATAATATTGTAGAAGGTATGTATTCTTTTACTGTTTGTTCTGCTTGAGGTTATTGATGATATTTTACTACCAAACCAATGATTTTTTTAGCATCAAAGATTCAGACGTCTTTGTCATAGTGAATGAGTTCAGTTATACCATAAATTTATGGGTATCGGTAGCAGAATTGGTGGCGTTGTGTTAGTAATTAACAACAGTGGATATTACCTTTATTTGACATTTTCTCTTAATGGGAAACACGCGCACTAACCTTATATACAAAACATGTCCAAGAAAGCCAGCAAAAGACATTAGGTTAGTTGCATCTGTCTAATAACCATCTATAACCCCACAAACAATTTTGATGCACATGAAGGGTTACGACTTTGTTAAGACTAGTCTAGCATCTTAAGGGGTTATCGTGTATGATATCAATGTGTAACATGGGTTTCACTAAGGAGATAGAGGATGGATATAGAGAGGATATTGGAGGTTCAGAAGGGGAAACAGAAGTATAATAAAATCATAATATTAGGGTTAAATATGTCGGTATATAAATTAGCAGGGTGTTAGGTACATTCTTTCTTGCGTCTTAGCTCAAATAGCATAACACATGGTTTCAACCATGTAGTTGTGGCTTCGACTCCCGCAGATGGCATACTTATGTGAGTAAACCAGAACCTCATACACTTCATATACCAGTATATAATGCGAAATATGAGTACATGTAGAAATTTTTTTATCTCTATGTATTTTTTTTCCCAATCAAACAAATACCAATATTATTTTCTCAGCATTTTCCTCTGGAGTAGAATATGTTAATAGTTGATTGCCCAGATATCACACATGAAGTTGCCCTTATATTTCTTAGATACCAGTATATTCAGACATTTTTAATCGTTACAGTATTCCAAGTTGATTCATTTTCCCCCATTTTCTCTATTGTACAACAATCTAATGCAATGAAACACTTATTTTGGGGGTTATTTAATCACATTTATGATTTTGTTAGATAAGAAGTTAAAGTGTGAAATGTTTAGTGACATTATGGTAATAGGACCATGGATGTTGAGGATGCGTGATAATAGGATAATGTTACTTTTAACTGCTACATCCATCAGGTGCTTCACTTTTTTTTTATATATATTTTTTGTTATTTTATAAAAAATAAAAATATGTGAGTATTTTTAGACACGAGATGAGAAACGATAACAGAACTGACCCATGCTCGGATGATGTTGAATGTTGTAAGAAAGTTGGTGATAAAAGGAAAATGTTGGATTTGATGAATTATAATGGATTCTCTGTGGAAGATAGAGTGATTTGGGGTTATTTTGTTGATGAGATTGCGATGGTTGTTTAAAAGACAAATGTATATCTCTCCTCCCTCAAGTAGTCAAGTTTGCTTTATGCATTTCCATTGTTACAACTTGCATAAGAGCCTGTCTTTTTATTAGTGTCAAACATGAAATGCTTCATTATATATCCTGAAACATGCATCGAGTTGTATAATAGGCTTTCTATTTATTAAAGTTAGTGTTAATTTGACACCTTGCTAAGACTAAAATAGTTTTACCAAGGTGTTAAAAATGTTACATTTGCAGCATTTCATGTTGGGGTTAAAATAAAATTGTTGTTTTTACTACAATTCTGATAAATTATCATGTAATGGAAAGATAGGAGGAGTTTTCTACGTGAAATCAATATGGGAAGATGAGCAATAGAAGTCAATTCTTATATTCAAGAGGAGCGCATGCTTTCTATTGCACTACGTTGTGCTATTTCCACACGGTGAGATGAGTTGGAAACCCGGTATGAAATAACTGGATATTTCTATAGGAGAGCATATTAAATCTCGAGTGAATCTCAAATATTTTTACAATTTCCGCTTTTCCCAACGGATAGACGAGTATTAGAGAGAAAAAATATTTCTAGAGTTATTAGTAAAAACTTGGGCATCAAACCAACAGAATCATCTATATTATCTATTGAAAATCCAAGATACATACACTGCCATCAGATTGTTATGTTGGTATAAAAAACTGGCAGACGATGGGATGAAACCCAACGAAGGAGGTAATCCCTGTCATGTCATTGTCATTCATTGGTTGTCCCAGACATATGAATGAGATATATAAGTGATAGACACATTTTAGTGTCTAATTTGCACCTTAATTTCTAGTGAGTTAGTATTCGATTTTGTGTCTATTACGTGTTTTATTGCTTTTGTAGGTACATTAAAAGAATAAAGATTTGTGGAAAAATTGGCTCAAAAAGTGTTCAAAGCACCCGGGAAAATGGATCAAGGCACCCACACTTTGGATTGGGGCACCCTTGGATCGGGATGAGCTGGATCGGACCAACTCAGCGGGTCAACTCGGCCCAGTCAACTCGGTCAAAGTCAGTTGACCGAGTCAAACCCAGTTGACCAGGTCAAAGCTTCATCGGCAAACAGGACTCAAATCAAATCGCAAATTTGATGGGATTTCAGCAAATTGATAAGTACCCAATCTAATTAAAGGTTCGTATAATCGATTAGAAGCTCTAGAAGCCGAAGATAAGGGCTGGAGAAGCATGAATTTGGACGGGAACAGGAACATATTTCTGTTTTGGATTACTATCGATTTCTCGTCAAATCACCGAGTTATAATGGGATTAGAACATCCTAGAAGACTCACATGGCCTATATAAAGAGTTTACAATCTTCAGAATTAAAGGAGGAAGCTCCAGAACCACTTTTGCTATTTTCCGTTCAAGTTCCGACACCGGCCGGTCACTGCTGCTGCTCCCGGTGATCGGTGTTCTTCACCATCGCCGCTGAAGAAGAAGACAGTGCAACAGTTTTAACTGTTGCTGTTTCAAATCTGTCTGTTACCATTTCTTCTCTCTTTTCTTGCTTGAAACCGTGCTGTAACAGTTGAACCCTGTTCCTGTGACGTTTATACCCGTTGCTGTTTGGCTGTTGCACTATTATTTCACCTTGTAATCAACTTTTTGAGCAATGAAATCAACTTTTGAGCAATCTTTTTCCACCATGAGCTAAGTCTATTTACTGGGATGATGGATAAGGTAATTTTCTCAATTTTATGTGATTTAATTATTTTCTAATAATTATTTATAATTCTTTTATCATTAAAATTGCATAGTTTTGAATAGTAAAAACGGTTTTCTTTCAACAGTTGTGCTTTTGCTTGATGGATTATGCTTAGTTAATTAATTTTGATAATCCATGCTTGTGATTTACCTCTGTTTGTTAGCATAACAAAACCAATTTTGGCAATTTTTTGGGCTTCAATTAATTTAAAAAGAATTATCTGATTAATCACATAGGTTGTTAGAATTACCTGATTCCTGATTCCTGGTATTTTTAAAATTATTCAAAAATCATCTTTAGGTTATTTAGTCTTTTTCTTACTCCTGGAATTTTCTAGAATTAGTTTAAATCATTATTTTCTAAAATCATCACCTTCACAAGTTCGAGAATCGAACCTCTATTTACCACTTTCTAAAATTACATCAATAAGGATTAATGGCTATCAGACGTTTTAATTTCCACCAAGATATCTTCCATACAATGACTTTGAATCCAAGTTGGTTGGAGATTAAAGACGATCTCATGTCACATCAGTATATTGTTGATCGTCCTAATTTTATAACCCGTGTCTTTGAGTTAAATAAAGACCATTTGGTGGAAGAAATCAAAAAAGGAAAAGTGGTTGTACACATGTTCACGATTGAATTTCAAAAACACGGGTTGCCTCATATGCACGCTCTTTTATTTTTGAATGATCCTGAAAAACCTCGAACAATGGAGCAGGTTGAACATTTTGTTTGTACGAAATTTTTAGATAAAAAATCGACCCAGTTTTGTTTAAAACTGTTAGGAAATGTATGGTCCATGTAATAAGGACTCTATGTGCAGGAAAAATGGAAAATGTAATATAGGGTATCCAAGGAAACACGTTAATAGTACAAGCATGGATGAAGGTGGATATCCAATCTATCGTCGACGTAATTATGAAAGGGAGGTAATTGTTCATAATGAATACATAACAATCAATACAGATATTGTTCCGTACAACTCATACTTATCTAGAAAATTCAATGTCCACATTAGCAATGAAATCAGGGGGGGGGGGGTACGGGTCGTTAAATACATACATAAGTAAATCTACAAAGTTCATGATGGCGTAATACATTGATGCAAGATATATTTGACCACCAGAGGCTATATGGCATTTATACAGTCATTCACCTCACCAAAAAGAGTCGAAGGTTGTTCGATTAGCTATCCATCTTCTCAGACAACACAAAATTATGTATGATGCTATTAAGTCAATGGAAAAAGTTAAGAAAGTTGCAAACGACTATAAGTCAACATTGACGGTGTATTCTGAATATTAACCTTACTTCCAAAGCATATCCTTATCAAAAATTTCTGCAGCACTCTGTGTGGACACATTTTTTTTGGAAGATAAGCCAACGGGGTGTTACGATTGCAAGGATGTTTTCTTCATCCATAATGCTGGTGAGTTGTACACCATATTCATTTGGAAGGTGCATATTCATTTGAATTTCTAAAGACAATTAAGGATGGTGCCACAATGAAACTTCACGCTACCTTCAAATTAGAGTGCATTTCCCTTAGAATTTTAGAAGATGATGATAAATGGCTTCAATGTCTCCAAGAGAAGCGATGATGGAAACTGGAATTCGAATGAGAAAACTCTTCGAGATCACTCTTTGAGACTGTAATCCAACTCAATCAAAAGTATCATGGTCAAAGTTTGGATTAAAAATATGTGATGACTTACACTTTAAACTACGTGCGAGGTATAACATCCATAATCCAACTAATGAACAAGTACTTGATTATGGATTGTAGCTCTTTGATGAACAACTACATGAATCTAGCAAGTCTCTGTATGTTTTCTAAGATATGCCATAACCAATACAAAATTGGAGTGATATCGCTAGTGATAGGTGCATTTAGGGGTATCAGTTGCTGCAGTATGAGGTATTGAAATCAATAAGGATATTGGGATTTGCTCAGTTCTCCGCGTATAATGAAATAATTGGTTTCGTGTAGGAGGATAATGGGATTTTTTTCTTTCTAATTGGCAGTGAAGTAAGTGGCAAACTTTTGTATACATCACATTAGTTGCAAGTTATCGCGGTGCTGAATACATATTTCTTACTGTTGCTTCTTCTGGAATTGATTTTCTTCTTTGGGTGGGAGGTCGTACTGTGCATTCTACGTTCAAGATTCCAAAAGAAATTGTTGAAACCAATGTTTGGGGAATTCATAAAAAAGATCCACATGCTAAATTTCTGAGACAGGTGAAGCTAATTATACGGTACAAAGTTACAATGCATTATAGATTTTGCGTTGAAGGAATTGATCGAACACTTCTTGATTGTTGGGATCCTAAAAGACCATTCGGTGGAGATACAATTATTATAGGCACAAATTTTAGGAAAACATTGCTTGTTATCCCCGGAGGATGTCGGGAATAAATCTTTGGAGCATGTATGAATATCATTGCTTTTGAAAGACGTCACTATGATGACCCTTAATCAAAATATGTGCATGGATATGCTTGAGCCAGAAAATATATCTTTTCCAAAATTCTTAATACAGGTACAAATATAGGCAATGTTTTGTTTACCACTTTGTTTCATATTTACACAAGACATAATGCTTCGATATTCATATGCTAGATATTATAGGTTGGTGATAATCCGAAGGAAGTTGTTGATCTTCCCGAGTCAGTGGGTAGGTGTAAAGACATGCCAAGATTAATAACTGGCATTTATCCCTAGATGGGTAAAGATGAGAAATCACGTCCAATATGTTTTACCAAGTCGATCATACTATCAGCGTGCAATGAAGATGTTCACAAGATTAACATGGATTTTGTGAAGAACCTATATGGAAATATATTTACATACCTTAATACAAATAATAATGAAGATGACGCTGGAAATAATCCATATTATTCCAATAATTTTCGACATAATTTAAATCCACTTGGAATGCCTCAGTTCAAGTTTGACATCAAAGTTGGTTGTCCAATCATTGTATTGAAGAATCTTGCACCTAAAGAAGGTTTATTCAACCATACAATTGGTTACTAAATATGGACGACATGTAATCAAATCCAAGTTTTAAACAGTGACAAAGCCAAAAAAATGTATTTATCCCAAGGTGTCAGTTCCCCGTCCTTGCGACATATGTTTGCATAGATGTATGCACTTCTTTATTTATCCATGGGCGACTTTATATTGCTCTATCAAGGTGTACTTCAGCTGGAAAGATAATTATGTTACTGGCAGAAGAAAATGCAGGTCTTTTAGCAACAAATATTATCCACCCTGAAGTTTTGTTGTAAAACTGTAGATGTTATTTTTTCATAACAGACTACATTGTACATCCTGATTAGTTAATTTTATCTAGATATTAATTTTTTTTATCGAATTAAATTATCGTTTGGATGATATAATATTTTCTTATCGCATTCCATTGTCAACTATATTGAGTCTACAGAACTGTTGTTTGATTCATAAATTTGTAAATACCGAAAAGATGACATCACATGTTTATTGTTCTTATGCAAGTATGGAGTACGCATTGTTACCATCACAATAAAGAAATATTTTTCCGTAGGTAATTTCTGAGTCAGTGTGGAATGTTAGCAAAGAACAACAACATATTCACTATTATTTTTGAAAGTAAAAGCCTATTATCTTTGTTGTTATAAATCCACATAATTTTAACGTGTTTCTTCTGCGACAAGAACAAAATACATACATCAATTCCGGATGGCGTCTTCACCTTCATAGATCCATGTCGTATTCGTCGTCTGAGAGACAAAATACGATTATGTCTCTCCAAAATTTATATTTCTCCGAGTAGTTTATACAACAGTAACACACTCGAGTTTTGAGGCTCACTTTTTTTTTCTTGCAGGTTGCTATAATAGCATTCAATGGTTAAAAAAACTCTGATGAAGTGTCAAAGAGGGAGATATCAATCGAAAATTCCAAGTAAGTAATATTCGAATTAAAAATACTATCTAACCGGAATATTAATTAATGGGTGATTATTCTTTCGATGTGACATGTGAGTTAATATGAAGGTAACTTTTTGGGGACAATGGTGCAAATCAATAATTGTAGATGATCAAACAAATGTCCCAATAATTGTTATTCTAACCAGCCATGCCACGAGATAATAAAAACATTTAGTAATTCACCTAACAGATAATTATACTATGTAACATGCACGATTAGATTGGCTACGACCACAACAACTAGAGCACTTATCAGTATGGATATATCACATGTTAATGAGTTTTAAAAATAGTGAGTATGCAGAATGCAAAATAGACTGTATAATTGTTAATGTCCTTAAATGCCGACTACCACTAAAAGGTTGAGGCCATAGGCCGGGGGTGATACCTAATTTTATTAATGAGAACCTAGAGTAATACAATAGTCTTTTTCCAACCATCCCAATATATCAGGTGAAATTTTTCCAAAATATTCAAAATCACTTCTATCCTCTAACTTTTTTGTGCGCCATAATATTAACTAACCTATTAACTGACTTGCAAAACCCAAAAATATTTTTAGACACTTGATTCTTAATGTTTAAAATAAAACTCTCATTTGTCCAATGAACACTAAACTCATATTCATTGACAGAGCTTATTACATTAAGAAAATATGACTCAAAAACTACTCTATCATATCCTAACTCCCTCGCCAAAGATACTGCATTCTCCATTGCAACACACTCCAATCTTTCAGCTCCATTTTCCTTATCCAGTACTCCATTGATATATCTCCCTTTTACTTCAATGCAATTTCTTGCAAAATTTTGAATTATTAGTCCTATGCTTCCTTCACTAGTATCAAACATAAAAGAGGCATCAACATTAATTTTCATATAGTCTTTAGATGGTGGCAACCAATGCTTTATCTGCAAACAAGAATTAGTCACATGAGTATCATTAAGTATAGATGGAGAAATCTGAAGAGTGAGCTGGTTTATCTTTCCAATAGTACAAACCCTGTTGGGTTTAATCCATTAAAATATAAGAGAACATCTTGCTTTCCAAATCATCTAAACAATAACTGAACTGTTTGTAAAGAAAAGAATCATTAAACATAACCGAATTAGTAGAAGAACTATCTTCACTGAACCAGCTGGTAACCCAATCAAGAAAGCATGCATTTGTAAGTAAAACCTACGTACTTTCCTGATGAAGGTTGTTTTCTGGCATACAAGAAATTTATTGGGCATGCAAGATTATAATCCTATCTAGCATGGATTTATAAGGGATGTCATAGGATAGATGAATTACTTAATTACCCTTAATTAGTTATATTTTTTATTAATTTAAATTTAAATTTAATTTTAAATTTAAATTTAATTTTAATTTTAATTTAATTTTATATATTTTATTTTCCTTTTAAAGTATTTAATTTTTTAATTTACTTATTTTTAATTTTATTTATTTATTACTTAAAAAAAATCTTCATTGCAAGGAAATGTACAATAGTAAATATTTTCCACAAACTCATGTCTTATTTTCTTATGTGATTGATAGATTATGTTTAAATAAAAAAAAACTAGGATTTTATGGCAGTTACAGAGTGAAGTTCGTCTGACAATTAAAACGAATTATCAGCCGAACTGCACATTGATCTTTATTCTAAAGGTGCTGATGAACAGTTCGGTGATAATTAACACAAAAATGATAACCGAACTTCACTTTATGAAGAACAACAGTAAATTTGGATGTCCAATATTTTGCTCGAACCGTCTGAACCTAAATTCGGAAGTTCAGCTGATAACTCGTCAGCTGAACCTATGTATGTTTTCAAAAACCTAGGTTCGACTGATAAATTATTAGCCGAACCTAGTTGTTGTAAACTAAAATATATATATATATATATATATATATATATATATATATATATATATATATATTAAAAAAATTTAATTAAAAAATATAAAGTATAAAGACAGTTTTTTTATTAACAAAAATATAAGGATATTGAGTTTTTGGTTTTACTATCAAGTGACACTATTTTAACATTATTCAATATGCCCTATGAATTTTGGGTATGCCTAAAAATAGGTTTCTTCCAACTGGTGTTACCTCTTTTTAAAGTTGTTTTCATATGTGGTCTTAATAATTTTTATTCTAAACTCTAGTTCAATATTCTTGGGGAATTTCTTGGTTTCCTCGGCTTCGGATTTGTACACCTATGTAAGCTTAAAGGGAAGTAAGTGGTGGATTGTTGGTTCACAACTAATATTCACAGATTTTTTTTACTTGGTTGGAATCTGCCTTCATGCATCAAATTTTGGTTCAACTCGGTCTTATCTATTTGCATGCAATGAAGAGCATCTGCAGATATACACCCACCAATTATTTTGCTTTCTTCACTTGTGTAAAATTATTGAATGGTCAAAACGAAAATTTAGGATATTGGGCATCTCAAGCGCTTGATTTTGCCAATGCTAATCGAGTTTATTAAAATGCAAGGCTGGTATAATAATTTATTTTGTCTGATCCAGAAAATTGATAAACACTGTAGAGTTATAAGATTAATCAAAGATGTACTAGGCTCAGTTTTCGTTTCATTACAATATAATCTGTTAATAATCTTTATGTTTATTGTTCTCCTCTTAAAATTTCTGCGATGTACATGAAATCCTGTAGTAGTAACATTTAACAAAATAGTGGTCATTTTGAGAATCTATGAGCTCCAGTTCATGGATATACAAAGAGAAGATATGTAATTTCTTTCTTGTCTTCACAAACTGACAACTTTCTTACACTGGTTGGCCAAAGAAACATGTGCATGATTGCATAAATACATGCCTGGTCTACACACTCCTATAATGTAGTAACTAAAGTTGTTTCTATTTTTGTTTCAAAAGTTACTTGCATGTTTAATTCCATGCCAGTGTTAAAGAAGACAAACATGGCAGAGATGAGAACCCTTTGTTTCTTTTTCTTCTCTTTTGTTCAACTCTGAATGATTGAATTGAGAAAGTGGGTAATCAATGACTTGGTAAAGAAAATAGAAGAAGAAGAGAGCTAGGAGTGACAGAATGAGGAGCTTGTGGGATCTCTCTCTAGTCACTCCACGAAGGAAGGGACACCATGTTGTTAAAAGGTGGCTTTCTTAAATGACGAGGATCCGTGTATACTCTTAGTCACATATTATATCATATGATTTGTATTATTTTTCTATAAAATTTGAAAGATTAAGAATTTAAAACCAATATTTTATATAACACATTTAATTTATAAGACTCTACATTCCTACTAAAAATGAGCACAATCTGAAACGTATATCACCGTTTTCTACCACTTTGAAAATCAACTGTTGAAAATTAATGATTGAAATTAAGATTGGTAAATGTTGGAGAAAATGAGTTTTAAACTAAATGGTTTTTGTCTTAGATGCTCACTCATTTCCTTGAGTGAATGAAACTCTTTAGTTTAGTCCCACATTGGGTAATCTAGAGAAGGATGTCCACTGTATAATTATTCTCATATGGATAATATGTAAAACTAGAGGGTGGAATGCGGTGGGCAAACAATACATGGGATAATTTATGGATTGGGCCTACGAATGTGAAAGACATCAACCATGATCTATTATTTTTACCAAAATAATTTTACAAAAAAACCAAAACCTTAAAGGATTCTTTTTATGTTTATCTTGGGAAAACTTGATTTACAAGATATCCGAAACCCTAAAGGTTTCTTTTCTCTTATAAATACAAAACGTTTTCAGAGTTGAAATCCATCCCAGAAGCGGCTACTATCCTGTCTTCTTTTCACCATCTTCTCGCTTTGTTTTGCGCTTTTGAGTGTTTATTCCTCTTCCTTCCCTGTTGCTAAGTTCAAGAGTGGGTAGTTTGTATTGTGCTAATACAAGCTATATCGGCAGTCTTATCCTGGACACATCTTCGCACGTTGGGGGTTTAGCATTGCTCTTTTCGAGTATACCCGCGAACTAATGTGTTAAGTACAACTTGTTGAACCTGTGATTCTGCTCTCGTAATTGTCCGTGGTAGAGTTGTTTTCAATTCAGTTCTTTATATATATTATTCTGATACATCTAACGCTGCTGTTCATTATTGTAAGATTCCAACAGTAAATTATAAAATTTGGTATCTTGGATTGTGCTCAAAAGGTTTGTCCTAGTTTTTTTTTTAATTTATCTATGTTCGCATCCGCATCGCATCGTTTCGTGTCCGTATCGTCGAGTTTGCGTCAGTGCTACTCATCCCACCAATAAAAGAGAGAAAAAAAAGCAGTCTCATACAACTGATGAGCAAAACATGGGTGTCTCTGTCTACATTCTTAATCAATGCAAATTTGACCTCTTTTCCTCGTCTCGTAGAGAGACCTAGGATCTGGTGAATGAAGAAAGAAATAAAGTATGAATTAAGATGAGCAGTACTGTCTAATGAGGTTTGCAAAAGGGTGGTGGTCTTTAAGGCATGGGAGAATCTATTTGGACGATAGGCACGCCAACCTGAACCATCATCCAGAATATTATGAGTGTTAACTGTTAAGCAAAAGTATAGGTTTTATTTTACTTACTTTTTTTAAAGTAAAAATTATGAAGTTAAAAACAAACAAGACTTAGAAGAAGGCGCTTTCAAAAGAGCTTTTGGGCTTCCCCAAGTTCTTCTTTTTATTGGTTAGAATCAGATCATAGAGAGGAGAAGAGGGTAAGTAATCGAATAAATTAACCAATGTAAAACATGAAGTTGTCGTACAGACTCAAAGCAAGGCTTTTTTAGCCTGATTTTTTTGAGGGCTACCAAAAATTAATTAGGGACGATTAATAAGATAAAATAAAGTTATTTTAGAGTAATCTCAGTACATCCCTTATCCATCTATTTTCTATAATGACTAATCTATTCTTGCTTAATTAGTGTTAATTTTGATTAATTAGGTTATTAGAAAATGATTTGAGTTAGTTTTGGATTAGAAATCGAGAGTGTTTTAGATTGATTTTTCGAGTTTTAGTTTTGTACAATCGGTAGGATCGTGATTTATTTTCCTACCGATTGTACAATCGGTAGTTTAATGGAGTACTTAAACTACCGATTATATAAGTTGCCCCAAATTGAATTTCTCAAAACTTCCAAAATTTCGAACTCTTCATCTTTCACAATCGGTAGGCATTGAAAATTTATATCTACCGATTGTAAACATATAATGAATTAAACTTTAAAATTTTTAACTTTGTAATCGGTAGTTTAAAGATCAATTTTATCTACCGATTATAATTGTTTTGTTGTCCAGGACTTTTATTGCAACAATCGGTAGTTAGTGAATATAAATAACTACCGATTGTGGATAATCAGTAGCACGGGAATTTAATAACTACCGATTGTGTGTAATCGGTGTTTTAGAAACATTATTATCTACCGATTATGCCGATTTTACTTAACATCTAACTTCGTAATACTATTTCAACATCCGGAGAAAAACTAGTTCAAATAAACTTACTACATATTGTTCAATAAACATGTTTTAAAAAAACTAAAAACATCCGAATTAAACGAAACAAAACACATCATAGAAGTTCAAATTGATCGATCTCATTGATCTCATGAAATTCTTCCACTCCTTGTTACTCTGGACTTGGTCCTAGTTTCAACCGGATTCTTCTTCTCGTCCCCATTAGGATTAGCACGAAGTGGACCTATGTACTCTCCATCTTCATTGTAGTATGGGTTTATGCTTGACAAGTCTTTGTCCCTTAAAATGCACCGAGGATCCAAAACATAGTAAGTTGTCTCGGAATTGGTTGACGAATTGATTTCAATGGTTTTGGACTCCTCTATCACCATATTTTCCTTTACCTTCCTTGGTTGTTTAGTTAAAGATTTTGGAGCCATTTTCAATGGAGTACTTAAGGGTAAAAGGAGTAGAAGAATCGGTAGAGGAAAAGAAATGAAAAAAGTTGATGTTTTAGTTGAGAATAGGTTGAGCCACTAATTTCTTCGAAGTTGGAGAGTTAAAATGTATTGGAGGTGCATAAATGAAAAGAGATCACCCTCCTTATATAGATTATAGTCTTAACGGCTCTTTTTTTCAAAATATAAAAACCGTTGAGGCCTGGTGTAACAAGAGTGTACAGAAAATATGTACACTGAGTTCGAACTAATATAAAGAATCGGAAGTTTTGGGTACACCATAATCTACCGATTCTCGCAATCGGTAGTTTAAAAAATTATTAAACTACCGATTATAATAAGTAGCCCCAAATTGGATTTCTTAATTTTTTTATAAGTCATTTCATTGAATCGAAAAGGCATACATCGCGTAACATTAAAGGAAATGAAATATAATAAATCAGTAGATTACACTTAAACACTTAAGGAAACCTATTATCAAACCTTCAACGGGTCGTATGACGACCGGGACGACGTTCTTCACTTCTTCGGAGAATAATCAACACAAAGGATTGTATTCTTCCATCACCCTTAGGATCTCGAAATGAGGTTTGTACCTGAAATCTGAACGTTTCCATCTTCTCCATTCCTCAAGAGATCTGGTAACAATTTCATCATCAGTTTCATTCCTAATTCTTCTTTCATTCACCTTAGCGGTTAAAGAAGAAAATTCTAGTACTTCCCTTGTGATTTCCATATATCGACAAAAAAGGCCTGCTCTGTTCCGGTTGGTTACCGGTTTTATAAAAAAAGTTAGCATGGATATGTTCTAACCATTCCATGCTCATTGAACCATTCATCCGACGTTCATGACCCCTTACTGGATAATGTAATACTATGTTTCGACATAGGGATAAATCTTCCTCTAGGGTAAAATTCTCTGCATTAAGCCTAAAATTTTCGTAACCCGACATTAAATGAAAACAAGAGATTAAAAATTTTCACTGAAATGTAAAAGATGTGGATTTGAAATGGGAATGATAGATATAAATTCATTTATTTATAGGTGTATCCGAATAAAAATTATAGCCGTTCATCAACGGTAACAAAATTGGAATTCGAGATTTTTTAAAAAAATTCAACATTTTGTGCAAGCACAATCGGTAGTTTAATAAAATCTTAAACTACCGATTATGATAAGTAGCCACAAATTGGAAATCGAGATTTTTTCAAAAATTTCAACAATTTGTACAATCACATTCGGTAGTTTAAAAAATTCTTAAACTACCGATTATGATAAGTAACCCCAAATTGGAAATCGAGATTTTTTCAAAAATTTCAACAATTTGTACAATCACATTCGGTAGTTTAAAAAATTCTTAAACTACCGATTATGATAAGTAGCCCCAAATTGGAAATCGAGATTTTTTCAAAAATTTCAACAATTTGTACAATCACATTCGGTAGTTTAAAAAATTCTTAAACTACCGATTATGATAAGTAGCCCCAAATTGGAAATCGAGATTTTTTCAAAAATTTCAAAAATTTGTACAATCACAATCGGTAGTTTAAAAAATTCTTAAACTACCGATTATGATAAGTAGCTCCAAATTGGAAATCGAGATTTTTTCAAAAATTTCAACAATTTGTACAATCACATTCAGTAGTTTAAAAAATTCTTAAACTACCGATTATGATAAGTAGCCCCAAATTGGAAATCAAGATTTTTTTCAAAAATTTCAACAATTTGTACAATCACATTCGGAAGTTTAAAAATTCTTAAACTACCGATTATGATAAGTAGCCCCAAATTGGAAATCGAGATTTTTTCAAAAATTTCAACAATTTGTACAATCACATTCGGTAGTTTAAAAAATTCTTAAACTACCGATTATGATAAGTAACCCCAAATTGGAAATCGAGATTTTTTCAAAACTCATGGACACTCTCAATCGGTAGTTAAAATTTTACACAAACGACCGATTGTCACTGAATGTACTTAATCGGTAGTTTAAGTAATTCTTAAACTACCGATTACCGATTAATTTACTCATTCGGTAGTTGTTTCAAACCAGCTAACTACCGATTGTACATGTAAAATTTATAGAACATAACTTGTTAAAAATAAATCGATGGCAAATCAAATGATAACTCAAAAAAGTACATATAATCATCTCAAATCGGAAACCTTCAAACCAGAAATGTTAAACGCTAAAATAATATCTTTCAATTAACGATTACAACCTAATTCCTAACTCTTTTGGTTTTAGGAACAGGAGCACGAGCAACAACGGCTTTAGGTTCATTGGCTTCGGGGACATCGGCTTGAGGAGGAGTGACATTGGCTTGAGGAGCAGCACTTGTTGATGCGCGACTTCGAAATCGCTTAGATGTTGTCTTCCTCTTGGTCGTAGATTTCTCTCCGAACTTGACAGAATAATCTTCGTTATCGACGTTGTCAAGGAGGTATTTATGCGCACTCGTTGGAGGAACTCCCCCATTGATGCACACACCTATCTTGTTCGACAGAATTGCAATCCTTTTCTTCTGTTTTTAGGCAATAGCAATCAAACGATTATTATCTATAATATTGACCCGTAATACTAAAATCAAAAGGAAATAACAATACGTACCAGCCTTTCATATCCCGACGGGTTCTCTTTGATGATGGACCTATATTCGGGCACCCTGGTGCTCTTTCCTTCATCTTCACTGATAACGTGAAGATGAGAATGCTCCCGGTACCATACCATATAGCCAGGATCTGCTTCATCATCTCGGGTGACAGGTCTCCCCTCGTTGATCATAGATTACATCCTGTTGTCCCAATGTTCAACCGATGGGTTACCAGAGTAAACAATTGTGATTGAGTCCTTACCACAAACACAATTCTCCACGTCTAGCTCGAACCTGCCCCTGAACTGACTCCAAGGTTGTTCTTGGACAAAACCTAGTTGACGCACCACCCTTGTGGCATTGTACATGACATACCCAGTTGGATGCCACAAGGGTCCATAGTAGAACACCAACTTAGACCTTCGCGCTATATGACCATTAGCTAGGTCTTCCCTGTAGGGATCAAAGCATACATCTTTCTAACGCCATGTAGTCTAGTTTCCTCCTCAAAGTAATCAACTCCTGCTCCTTGATCCTTGAATGGTTGCCGAAAACATGAATTTGGTGCCTCGGGTAGTGCCTCTCTCCCATCCCAGGTTCTCTCTCTCCAACTTGAGGGACGGAAAGTGATCATATATCCAAGTCTAGTGTACATATCAAACCAAGTATAAGAAAATTGATTCTTAAAAGAAGAAAAAATAAATATCAATCAAACCATCAATGGAGTTACCAAAATACCTGGAGCAAGCTCATGTTCCCGGCTATTTGGATAGTCTGCTCCCGTGATGCCTTTCTCCTCTCTTCTATCAAGAACGCAAGACATACGGTGCCCTACGAATAGTCTTGAACTTTATGGAGGGGGTGCAAAAGTTGTAAAAGGTTGGCGTCCACTCGGTTCCTACTAGCATTGGGGAAAATCACACATCCCAAAACACAGAGCAGATATGCAGCGGCTGCAGCTCTGACCTGGTCATCCCTGAACTCTGGGTTGGCCTCCTCTTTTTTTAAGGTGCCTCTGAAACTTTCCGTCAGATGATACTAAATTTCCTGGTTCTGTATTTAGCGCACCGGTCAAACTCTTCGTTAGAGGTCTCTCGGTCCCAGCCAAAGCACTTCTCGGTCAAAGCATAAAGCTGGTTCCAGCTTAACTGCTTCATATAATCAAACTTGACCGATGTACCATGGTCGGTCAGACCTAGAATCTGCACCACATCATTGGGAGTGATGGTCATCTCTCCCCACGGCATGTGGAAAGTATCGGTCTCTGGATAATACCGCTCCATGAATGCCGATATCGACACACGGTCGTGTTTTAACATGGAGTTTTCGGCAGCCGTAGATAGCCCCGAGCTCAGCATAATTTGCTGGAACCAAAGACACTCACCGCCCAACGGCCGATCGGCCATCTTGTATGGTGCGGCAGTAGGTTTCAATAGACGGACCGCATTAGAATGGTCCTAATATAGACGACGAATTAAAAAATAATTAGAATAAAAGTTAACACTTCTACGAATAAAAATACAATATGTTAAGAATGGCGTTTAATAATTTTTTACCTCGGTAGAGTAGATTTCCTTGGCCCAAGAATCCTTGTAGCCAAGCAATAGACGTCCTCCATCTCTTGGGAGCCCCGGGATTTGACCTTCTCGTAGACCCTTAATCTTCATAGAGTTGGGGACCATGTGCCCTTGTCTCTTCCTTGGTTTTTCCTTTTTACCACTTTCTTCTTCTTTTTCTGTAGCATTTGTTCCACCTCCTTCGAAGTGTTGAGCTTGAGGAGCACTTGGTCCTCCTTTTTCGTTTTGGCTAGTGCTCCTTTGTCTTCTAGCACTAGCGGTAACCTTCTTTCCTCCTCCACGACGAGGCCCCGATAGAATTGTATCGTGAGCTTGCTTTGATCGCCTTTCCCTTTTTTGATACAAGATAAAGAACAATTATTTCAGTACATAAAACGGTAGACAAAATAAGTTGAACTCAATATATTATTAACAATCGGTAGTAAAAAAAACAACTTAAATACCGATTATGAATAATCGGTAGTACAAAAAACAACTTAAATACCGATTGTTCACAATCGGTAGCTCGGGCTCTACATTAACTACCGATTGAGCATAAAAAAATGGGAAAATTCTATGGACATGCACACAATTTGTAGTTATATAAAAAATTTAACTACCGATTATCACTAAATTTGGATCCAGTAGATTAATCGGTAGTTTAGGTGTAAAAATAACTACCGATTGTGATCGATGTTTTTGAGTATCACTAACTAGCACAATCGAAGGTTTAACATTAAACGAAACTACCGATTATCACTACTTTTGCATCCAGTCGAATAATCGGTAGTTTATGTCTAAATATAACTACCGATTGTGATGGGTGTTTTTGATGTTCAATGAACACTCACAATCTGTAGTTTAAGCCTATACAAAACTACCGATTATTACGAAATTTTTATACAGAAGAACAATCGGTAGTTTTAACCTAAAGATAACTACCGATTGTGCATGATTTTCATGAGCAGTGAAGAACACTGCCACAATCGGTAGTTTAATACAACCATGAAACTACCGATTGTGCAATCTAACCTAAAACCCTAGGTATTCTACTCACTAATTCAAGCGACTTAAGCAATATAAACAAAAATTATGGTAAACCCCTAACCTTATTGGAGCCATCAACTGCTGGAGAGGAAGATTTTCGTATTCGGACTCCGTGTCTACTTCATCGCTTTGTTCTTGAACAATTTCTCGATCTCCTGCAAATAGGGCAAATGGCGGCCACTCTGCATTAGGAGGTTGACGATATGTTTGCTTTTGTCGAGGCATCTTTAGATTGTAGTAAGTACGATTAATTGGTTTACGATTATACGATGAATTGATTTACGATTAATCGGTTGAAGATGAATTTGATATGCCACAATCGGTAGTTTGAAATTGAAGAGGAGCAAAAGAGAAAACAGAGTAGAAGAATCGGTAGTTTGAATTGTGTAGTGTGAAATAGGTTTAAGTTTAGGTTTTATTAGTGAAAGATTTTTTGGTAAATATTGGATTGGTGAAAGGTTTTATGGTAATTTTACATATCCCTAGATTACCCGTTAGCTTTTTCCCATTAATTGGTTTTAAAAAATAACCTTTAATTAGTTTTTGGTAGCCCTCAAATTCGCTTTATTTTTTAGAGCCGATGTCTCCGCTTTAGGTTTTGTGGAGAGTCACACTCACATTATGTGTGTGAAAAGTAGAAAGAAAGAAAGAATTGTTGAGAGTTTTTTGTTTTGTATGTTAGCAGTTGTGCACACACTCACACACTCAGACACGTACTATTAGTTGTTCCATTCGAAACTTCTTTCCAAACAATCCTTTAGCTGACATTCTGCATTTCTGTTCCCAAGATTCTCCACTCACCCCATCACCCCTCTTATCTACCAACTACTTTGGCAATTTTGATCTTATGTATTTGGAAAGTATCTTAAACAATCTTAACCTTGTAAGCAGATTTTTTGAGGTTCTCCAACAAAATATTAACCTCTATGTGAATATCTTTTTTCTTTATTGAGGACTTGAACCCATATTTTATCAATACAACAAAAAATGCACATTGGCAAATATACATGGGTGTTTATATAAAGCTAAAAGATGCATTTGTTTGTTTGTTTTTTTCTTTCAAGTAAGAAAAATTCTTTTATGTATTTGGGGTCTTATTAAATGGATTCCATTAAAGATCTCCTCGGGGAAAAAGAGTATAATAAGAAAATAGTACTTAATACTCAAACTATTTCAATTTAATTATTTAAATAAAATTTTACACATATTAAAAAATAAAGAGATATATAAATTTTTTCTATCTATATTATTAATAAAAAAATTTAATCATTAATTGTTATTAATATATTAAAAAGTAACTTATATTATTACGATAAAATATAAAGATGATTTTAGAAACTATATGGAAAAATATAAATTTAAACAATTATAGGGTTGGAGAAAAGCCATATTTAAACAATTAAATCGGGACGAACGGAGTAGGTTTTTTTTAGGGAGTTTTGGTTTGGGTGGAGAATATTTGCAGGTGCATGCGCAACTAAGGAGGGTAGTATAAGTTTATTTCTATGAGTACAAATTAAGCATGACTACACACACCATCACTAAAAGCAACTCTCCCTCCCTTATTGTAATCTTTAACATCAATCATTCCACTCACTATCTCCACCTTAACATCCCAAGGCGCCAATCCAGTAAACAACTTACAAACCCTTCCCAATTCCCTCTCCTATATACTTTCTCTGATTTTCTCATCACACTTGCAAAACCCTAGCTGGCTATAACAGCTACTCTTGTCTCTCATCACTTCTTATATATATCTTCTCCTCTTTTTCATGTATCTCCATCATCATCTCTTCACAGACTACAACAAAATCACTCACATTCTTATCGGATCATCATCATCATATATAGCAACAAAGAAAAATGCGTCACGCATTCGTACATGGTACAGACTACAGACTCAATACTGCTATATATGCTTCATCAACTAGTAGGCGTCATTGTCAATCGAGACAGATATATACATCATTGCAAGGATTTGCATTCCCTGCTGCTACAAGCACTCTATATCTAATATCTGTTCTGGATTCACCTGCTGCATGGAACCCATACATGTTTATAACCGTAAAAGTTTCTGTTCGTTTTATATACATAAGCATATATATGCTATACTGCAGTATGTATCGATTGATTAATTGTCACCGTCGTCGTCATGTCAGTGTTTTTACTCATCATGCCTATATATGTCAACCGTAGATCACCACATTGTCACTATCATCGCTATCTCTGTCTTAGCTAGTCCTATCCTAGTCGCTACACAAACACGAGAACATGGAAAGATTGAAAGTTGTGAATTATCCTGTTAGGTACGCGCATATAAGCGTCTAATTGAGAGTGTACCTCAGCACCAGTGCACCACCACCACGATTTAATTACTTTTTTGTAGGATCCAATAGAGAAGTAATTGAGCACGAGATAGTATGCAGTTAACTGTCTTCATCAATTAGTAATTCAACGATTTTAGGTTTAGAAGCAAGAAATCTGTTTTGCAATGCATTTCAAACAGCAATGCGCAAGGTCTTGCACACCCGTCTCTTCAGAAAAATTATGTTTTTTTTTCCCTTTCTAGTCTTTATTGATTGCACCTATGTATTTTATGACATGTCATGATTCAAATTCCCACTTATCACGGTATTCCACCATCCAACTACCAAACAAACATTATCGCCATCAGCAGTACGATATTCTCCTACTCCACCAAGCATCGTTTTCTTACAAAAAACGCGTGATTTTTCCAAGCTAATTATCATTCATAGTCCATATTGTCCTGTCTTGCAAAAGGTTATGTATGCTTTTTTTCCTTTGTTATATGTAAATCATGTTGGAAATAAAAATGGTTTAATGTTAAAATTAAGATTTTATTACTTAAAATAATTTTGTTACTATAATTAACTTGATGGGTGTTAGGATCATTAATCAAACTTGGGTGGAATTATAGCCATCCATTTTCACTTCTTAGTGAATGAGAAACCTTTGGTTGTCCCACACTGGGCAAACCAAGGGAAGTTCATGCATATTACCACAAACGTTCTATATAAGGAAAAGAACTAGTGGATTGGATATGGACTTGGGAAATGGACTAGTGGGCAAATGCATACATGCGGGCTTGCGGTGCTTGCGTGTGCTTTTGTGTGTGTTTTGGCGTGAGCCTTGGCGCGACCCTTGGTGTGACCCTTGGCGTGACCATTGAGTGCACACGTGTACCCATCAAATATTCAACGGGTTTATTTTAAAAATAAATATTTTACCCTTTTGAATTAAATGAAAAATAAAATCATAAATATTTTTTAATTAAAAATATTAACGTTTTGTTTTAATGGGGATTTAATATTTCAAATTAAATTTTTTCACCGTTTTTAAAACTCAAAAGATTACATCTCCTATAAAAGAACAACAATGCTAAGGTTTTCGTTTACCCCAGTCGCAGCCACTGTCCTGACGACTTTTCACCATCTTCCTGCTTTGTTTTGCGCACTAGCTTTACATTCTTATTTTCATCTTCTGTTAAGTTCACAACGGGCCAACGAGCTTTGCTAGCTGGGTTGGTATTGTGAGTACCAAAAAGTTGCTCTGACACGTGGCAGCAAAGTGCGGAGCACAAGATGTCCCGATGCATGGATCGAAATGCTGTTGGATCGTACCAGAGATCGTACCAGGAATCGAACCAGGGATCGAACCATGGATCGAACCAGTCCCGTAGGATAAGAAGATTAGATCGACAAGTGGACGGATAGGGAGAAGCCACATGAAAGTATCTGGAAGAGATTGGGTCGACACATGGGACGATTAGAGGACGCCACGTATTGAGAGTTGGGTGACTCATCGATCCAAGGTGGATGACTCATCGACCCAAGCTGAAGGATTTTCGTTTAAAAGGAAAAGAAGAAGAACAGGAAAGAGAAGGCTTCTTCTCCAACAGAAAAAAGACTGAATCGAAGGAAGAGCTCTAATGGAGCATCATGTATTTGTAAACTAGATTAATCAATAAAACCCTCACAATTTCATGACCCGTCGATGTAAGCCATTAAGGGCTGAACCACGTTAAATCAATGTTCAATCTCTTCTCTTTTATGTGTTAATTTTATGTCTGAATTAATATGAATGATTTTGGTTGTTTTGGGTTGAAGAGAATTTCAGCTCAAACAATTTGGCGCTAGAAACAGGGACTGAAGAAAGGATTTATCCTACCTGATGTTGATTAACGGAAGAAACGATTAATTGGAGAAGAAATCAAAAACTGGGGGATTCAGTTGATGGGTTTCCTAGTGCTGCTGTTCCTCTGCCTCTTTCAGTTGAATTAATCTTTAAAATTGGTTTCTGGATTCATCTTTTAAAACCCCTTTAATCTTTATTAACTATTGATTCAATTTGATTTTCATGTTGAATTAACTATATTTGTCAAAATTTTAGCCGATTTGGGGATTATTTCCCTGTAAACAAAATCATTATGAATTAACTGGATTTAGTATTTGTATTGAATTTAGAAAGTTGGGTTCTCTTTTAAATTGAGTTTGCAGGTTCAAGAGAAGCTATACAAGCCTGAACATAACAACAGCAAAAGCATTTTTCTGCCAATTTAAAGAGATGAACATAAAGTGTTTGAGGAAAAGATTTAATGACACAAAGATTGGATGTTATTTCTCATCATTTTCTACTGCTCCTCCATCTTTTCTCTTTCACCGAGCCAAAGAAGAAGCTTTGCTTCTCTTCTTACTCACCTGAATACTATTACAAGCAAGGACTTGGGGTTTGCAAAATCAAATGAATATGCATGCTCAAATCAGCGAATGGGTTCGTAATTTCACATTAAATGCACACCATGAACAGGTTGTATGTTCTAATTTCATTCTCAATTTCAATTTCTATGCTCACAGTAGAATTCGGATTCTTGTTAAATTAGGGTTTTTAACAAATGAAGTGTTTAAACTCTATTTTAAGGTATATGGATGCTTGGGTGAACTGTTTTGTTCATCAATTTCATGTTTATGGATCAAGATTGTGTGAATTAATTTTTAGGGTTCTTATGTGAGAAAAAGTGGTGTTTTATAAACATACTGATTTGCTATGATATGGTTTGATTGTAGAAATTCATCATATTATCAAATCTTATTTGAAAATCCCGTATGCCTTGTATGCCATATAACCTCAGTTCTTGTTCTACTGATATCCATCGATCCAACTGTTGGACTTTTCTGAAATTTTATCATGTTGTTACTTGCTAAGTAATGGAGGTACCCTCCAAATTTCATTATGATCAGGTTAGGAAAGGCAGTGGAAATTGTTGCAATACAGAGAACTAATCCTGTAGGATATGGCTGAGTTGTTGAGTTTAAACGAAATACTTATATTGCATGTCTGTCTCTCATTTTTGGATATGATGAACCCATTTTTGTTATGAGTAATGTGTAAAAATTTCAAAACAAATGGATCATAGTAAGTACCTCAAATAGAGGATTTTAAACGATTGTGTCTGCCTGAATTCAGCAATTTTGGATCATATGATATCAGTCATATCTCATAATCTAACCGTCACTTTTAGCTCAAATTTTTATAGCATGTCCCTGATATTGTTGTAAATGTAGGGTTAAAATTCCATTAGGATCCTGCAAGTTTAAGGCGTGTTTCTAAGATGGACAGTAGGCTATGTTCGCGGGACATATTCCTGAATTTTCATGTATATGGAGGAAGTCTTGTGCTATGTTTGAATGTGATGAGAAAATTGAATGTTATATATAGTTGAATTTGTCTTGAGGCTTGAGAATCTGTTTTGGAACGTGACATGAATTTGTGAAATGAATTGTGTTAAGAACTGCTTGATTCAGTATTGCCTCTAAGAGATGATTGAAGCTTATTATTTTGTTGGGAATCTAAGTTAAATCATCACTTACAATTTCTCTGAATTCTCATTTTGAACACTTGCTTAGTTATGTCCTGTTTGACATCCTAAGTTTGATTAGCATGTTGTAGATAGATGGGAATAGTCTAATTGCTGATGGGTTCGATTATGAATTGAGTTTGGGAAAGTTCTTGCCAAGAAAGAATTGCTCGATATTTGACTGTGAAATCATTGATGCTTATGGTTGTGTGGAATAATGTTTGAGATGATTTTAATGATTGAATGGATGGTTTACATGAATGTCTGTGTGATTGTTGAATGATACCTTAGATATGCTATTGGTTTTTCTTTGTAGTGTTCTCAAGCGTGAGAACTAGATTGTGTTTGGACACTTGGTCTGAACTAATAAAAGTGCTAATGAAAGTCAAGTGTATTAACATACCAGTTGAATTGAAGAGTTTAGTTCTTTGATTCTAGAATACTAATTCAAATTCTCATAGCCAAGGATCTAGTGGCTTCAATTTATCATGAATATCTCTGCTCATCTATTTCATTCTTCATGTATTATAGTGATTCTTTCTAATGATTGATTTAACAAGAGGCACTGAAAGGTGCAAGTTGGCAGTGAATTTCTGTCTTGTAGGTCAAGTTGGCACTGAAAGGTTGCAAGTTGGCAGTGAAAACAATGTTAAATTCATGTCTGTTCATTCACAACTTTCTTGTGAGAAATGCAAGTTGAGTATCACTAATCTTAAAGGATTTATCTTCTTAGTGCAATACGTATACTACCTGCATGTTAACGGATCATTTAGAATCAAATTCATATATGCAACGGTGTAGCATACCTACCCTGTTTTTTGTATGATTTATGATCTGAAATTCTTTGTATATTAGAAATTGTTATAACAACCTAAGCTTTAACAGTTCTAAAGCTTTTTATGTTGTTTCAATTAACACTTTCTTGAAGGTCATAACTGGCCCATAATGTTTATCTCAAACTTCAACTCTTTTTGGAGTTTTAAATTTCACTTTGTCAAGTCCGATATTAACACATTTGCAGGTAACCCATTTCTGCTTTAGTTCAACCCAACTAAGCTAAGTAGCAAGTTTTGAATTTCTAAAGCCTTCCCAACTTCAATCAAATGTTAACTGTTAGTGATGTGTAGCACAGGTTAAGCTGCCTAAAAATTGATTGCTGAGGCACAGAGATTTCTTTGTGCCCAGTCAAAGTAACCGCAATGTATAATTTTCTTGTTGATCCATATTATCGCATCCTTTGTTTTGCTTCTTCTTAAATATGAAGGGGGCAACAATGAATCATTCGCAGCATGGGAACCCTTATCATCACCACTAGCAACCAAGATAGTTGATTCATGTCTGCTATTACCAACAATTTAAAACTTAAGAATGATTCATACCCATCATCTTTAAATGAATGAGTTACAGTCTATGTTTATCAATCAAAAAACATGAGCTTGCTTAACTTGTGAACTCAGCATCTGTATGGATTCACCATGATAACATGATTGCTGAATGTGTTTAGAAAGATTGGTTAGTTTAATGAATACATATATAGTCAAATCTATCTAATATGTGAATATTTATTAGATGAATCTATGCAATGTACATACTGTATAAGTTGGCATGTTTATGTTTCATACTTGCTAGGACTAATGGTACTTAGAGAAAGTACTGATCTTTGTGATGTTTTATGCTAGAACGGATAAATGTTCCCATGAACCTAATATGTGTTTATCACAAAATGAATGAATGTATAAATTGCAGGGAAAGATTGAAAAGAATAGCCTGATTTCGGCTGGAAAATAACTAAAAGCAAACCAGACTCTGCTGGATTTTCTTTCCAGTGAGTCGGCTCACTGAGTTTGATCCAACTCAGTTGAGCAAGACCAATTAGCCCGAGTCAGATTGGCTAACTCGGCTATTCCTTTTAAAAAAAAAATAATAATAAAAAAAAAGAATAATAATAATAATAATAATAAGTTAAATTAAATTAAATTAAATTATTATAGCTAGATAATTATTATCACAGCTTTAATAGATGAGAAAAGACATATACCGATCTGCAAGCTTGAGCATTTCGGAAAAGATAATTATGCATTATCTTTTTTAAATTTTCGATTAAAAAGTTTATAATATTAATTGCGTATTAGAAGTAGCAATTTTAAATTTAAGAATGATTCTTGATTATCATCTTTAAATGATTCAATCATGATTTCTCTTAATTGCTCAAAAAACATGAGCTTATTTGATTTATATACACATCATCTGTCATACAGTATGAATTGATCAAATGATTTCAATAGTATCTGAATCGCATGTGATATCATGCATTATGATAATTAATGTCATAATCATAGAAACTTATTGATTTAATATGATAAATTTTTAGTCTGAACAAATTCTAATTTGTTTGATGAGATTTAACAGTAATATTCAATTAAAAGCATGAAAATCATTTTTAGCTTGTACCCATTTAATATCGTGAAATGTTTAAGACATTTTTATGAGATGTGAAGATACCTATGAAGGACACTTCATAGATGCGGCAGCTATGCAATAATGATGCACTGAGGGGCATGCTAAAAAGAAATCAAAGTTTTAGCTGTGAAATGAGCTAAATACTGCACGATAATTAGGTATTTTATTTTAAAAATTAATTAACTTTAGATGAATAATATTTTTCGCGAGTTATATGCCTTGTACTTCTTAGCATAAGGCGACAATTGATAGATACTTCAAATAGCTCATACTTCACGAAGAGTATTCGGTAAATACTTCAATTTATTCTGAACTTTTTTGAAAGGCGATACCTCTTATACTTCTTGCGGCAATCTGAATGCTGCAACATGAATTATCATTCAAAAATGGTGATCTCTTTCAACCTGTCATCAAATATTTCCGGAAGGCGAATACTTCTACATTCGTATACTTCTGATCTCTCAAACAGCGATTACTTCGGAATATTCATCTGGATAATTCTCATGTATATAGAAGAATATGGGATATGTCTTAAATAAGAAATGAGAAATGAGAAATATCTGGATGATTTTTCAAGTATACTTCTCATCTACATTTCAGGTATATTTCTTACCGATATTTCTCCGTTCAGGAGATAAAAAAAGACTAGTGGGTGCATCCCCAATGAGGGAACTCATGTAAAAGTCTTGAAATAAGGTTAATGGGCGCATCCCCAAAGAGGGAACCCATGTAGGAGTCTTAATAAAATGATGGATCACACATAATTTACTCCATGCCAGGGATAAATCAGGCGTGTGATCCTACTAAGCTCAGTGGCTTGAGCAAATTTATTGGACACATTAATTTACTCCATGCCCGAGATAAATTAAGCGTGTGTTCCTACCGAGCTCCGTGGCTGGAGACATGATAAGACTATTAGGTCGCAGAACCTATGAAAGAGTCTTGATACAAAATACTCATTTTTCAGAGTCCGGTTATCATTTTTCAGAGTACGGTTCGGGACCAACCCTGTATCTTACCCCTGGCTCGGGTTTGTTTCGTATGTGTGGAATCTCGATCCATTGTACTCATGAAAAAATGTTTAACCAAACGATCAGTATATATAAAATTCTGTTTTGTAGGGACAAAAATATGACGAGGCCATGAAAATACACAAGTCTGAAGTGCTACCGTTGCACAAATTTGAAGTATTGTTAATCCGAAGCATGGATCGCACCAAGGTTCGAAGTTATTTTCTTAAGATTTTTTCTTCAAATAACTCTCAAGAAAAGGGGGCAAGTTGTGAGTACCAAAAAGTTGCTCTGACACGTGGCAGCAAAGTGCGGAGCACAAGATGTCCCGATGCATGGATCGAAATGCTGTTGGATCGTACCAGAGATCGTACCAGGGATCGTACCAGGGATCGTACCAGGGATCGAACCAGGGATCGAACCATGGATCGAACCAGTCCCGTAGGATAAGAAGATTAGATCGACAAGTGGACGGATAGGGAGAAGCCACATGGAAGTATCTGGAAGAGATTGGGTCGACACATGGGACGATTAGAGGACGCCACCTATTGAGAGTTGGGTGACTCATCGATCCAAAGTGGATGACTCATCGACCCAAGCTGAAGGATTTTCGTTCAAAAGGAAAAGAAGAAAAACAGGAAAGAGGAGGCTTCTTCTCCAACAGAAAAAAGACTGAATCGAAGGAAGAGCTCTAATGGAGCATCATGTATTTGTAAACTAGATTAATCAATAAAACCCTCACAATTTCATGACCCGTGGATGTAAGCCATTAAGGGCTGAACTACGTTAAATCAGTGTTCAATCTCTTCTCTTTTATGTGTTAATTTTATGTCTGAATTAATATGAATGATTTTGGTTGTTTTGGGTTGAAGAGCATTTCAGCCCAAACAGGTATCATGTGATTTTATCCTGAATTCAAATTTGTCACTTAAAAGGTATAGCAGCATCTTCCTGAAGGTGTACCTGGCAAATATTGAGTTAAGGGCAGTCTGTTGAACAGGCGACTTCACCTCCCTTAATCATCTTCAAGTTCTCTGTTGTTTGTGTTTCTCTGTTACAAGAAGATCATTAGCCAACAAATCATTCAAGTACGATCTTCAGATGGAATCTTGAATGTGTTTAATTAACACTTAGTCATGAGCGGTTAATTTTGTAAACGTGGTTTGGAAGCTGCAGCAATGTACTTTGGAGTCCCTATAATTTCACTTGGTGATCAAGCTATTAATCTGCTTATTCCTAATTAATTATCTTAATTTGCTAGCTGCTGCGAAGAAGTTTATACATAAGGAAGAGATCGTGATTTCTTTGTGATCTTGTGTTCCGCTGAGCTCGGGGTGTCAATTTCCCCAACAGAGATCAACATTGATATGTATGAATCAAAGAAAGCGATGTTGGTGAGCTTCAATCCGAAGACGACTTAACAATACATGTAAATTCAATTTCTGATTGAGCCGTGCCAATATCACTATCACGGAGATCTTCTTTTGGCTACTGTCCCTCTTCCTTTCAAGTTCATCTCCTTCTCAAACTTCAAGTATAGGTTTTGAGTTAAGTCACGGTCTTGCTATAGCTGCAAGCCCACAGATGAATACAGACAATATTATTTTATGCTGTAACTATACCACCATTTAGCATATTTCCTGGTTGATTTGTTAGAATTAAAAAAGGATTTGTTAATATTTTGTCTTGATGGGAATTGATCCTGGGATCAAAGGGTCGCTAGTCATTATGTGAGTGAAAATAACAAATCTACCTTTTCACTTCTTAGTGAATGAGAAACCCTTGGTTAGTCCCATATTGGACAAACCAAGGATGAAATCTATCCATATTACCACAAAGGTTGCACCTAAGGGAAAGAAAATGTGTATTGGATATGGACTAAGGGAATGGGCAAGTGGGCAAACTCAACATACGCGGTGCTTTGCACCGAAGCACGCGAGCCGCTGGCTTGAGTATGCTTGCGTGTGATTTTGCGTGAGATGGCGTGTGCCCGTCGAGTACACATCGTGAGCTCGACGTTGCGCAGCATGTGCCAGCGTGTGCCTATCAAGACTTAACTGTCTTTTATTTTAAATTCCTATAATAAATATTTTACTGTTTTATTATTTATAGGAATTTGTTCATATTAAAAACTGTTTCATTATTTATGAAGATTTATTTGAATTAAATAAAAAAGATTTTTTCATAAATAAAATTTAATTCTCCTCTCTCAAATTTTCCTATAAAAGCAGAAAAAAGGATTTCATTTTTCCTTACCCCAGACGCAACTACTATCCTGTTGTCTTTTCCCCTCTTCCTGCTTTGTTTTGAGCACGTAGATAAAAAATTTTCTTTCTTATTCTGCTGTTAAGTTCGCAACGGGCCAACGAGTTTTTGCTACCTGAGTTGGTATCAGGTGGTTTTATTCTGGATTCGATTTGTCCTCACTTGTGGTATAGCAACACTCTTTCTAGAGGTGTACCCGACAAATATCGAGTTAAGGGCAGTCTGTTGAACATGCGACTCCATCTTCCTGTGTGTGTGTTTGTCTGAAGTCTGATGTTGTTTCTTCTAACCCTTAACTATCTTCAAGCTTCTGTTTGGTTTGTTCTCTGTTACAGGATATTATCCAACAATCTTAACTCGATATAATTTTTCTGTCTCAATGGATAAAATTTTCACATATTCTTGGTGTTATGTGAGAAATGTTATCGAGGATTTAAGCTCGAAACTGGAAATGCTTTTGCGACTCCTTTCAAAACTATTTTTGGTGCTTCACGCGATGATGTTACAGATTCAATAAGAATATGCATTTAACGAATACATGGAGCAAATTAAACATAAGGTTAGTGGGTTAATGGTGGCGGTGACGTGAACCAAGCGAAAGAAGAAGAAGAATTGTTGAAAATGATGAAGAATAAGTCAGGGTTCATCTGTGATTTTTGTTAATAATAAAATTCAAGAATTTCAATTGACATTAGAGATCGGATTGGAATATATCAGTGGAGAAGAACCGAATGTTGTTAATAAAATTACATCCGGAGATATCACATATAACAAGAGAGATTACTGAGCTGTAATTAGATGTTTTCTTTTGGGTTGAGTCTTTGATTATCTAGAATGAGATTTGAGATATCAAATATCTATTCTTCTTCCAGCATTCCCACCTGTATGTATGGATGTCATCTACTTACTACTTGATACTCATTCCATTCAAACAACCAATTAATAAATCCTGAATCTCTTTTCTTTTGAGAACTCAAATCTTATTCCAAAGATTCAGCTGCAGTCTTTCCTTTTAATCACTTCAAAAATACTTTCACGACTCAGCTTCCTTTCTGGGGAGGATGGCCAGATCAAGTCAGGATACAAAATGATGATGGATTCAGAAGAAAAGCGTCTCAATGAATTGGGGTTCAAGACGCTGGCGATATCATTTTCAACCATGACGTTGTTCACCGGAATCACTAACCAAACCGAAGTTCAGTGATTTAAAAAGAGGAAGGAAATCTGGAATGGGTTTTGATGGATTCGTTGTTGAAGTGGTTGAGAAGATGGTATCTGCTATGAGTTGTAGTTTCAGATGGGCTTCACTGTTAGCAAGAATTTGGATAGATTTTGAAATGAATCAAATTCAGCAAAGAAGAGACCGACTAAAACTTGGGAGTTACACAGACAAACAAGTTCAGGGTTAAAAGGGACGAAAGTGCCGGACTTTGTATTTTTAGCTCATGTAGTCGACGTGAGTACTGCATTGCACCTACCGTTTTCATTTAGATCAGTTTCTTCCAGGATAGATTCAGGTTGATTCTCTTCTCAATCTGGCCAATAGCATTCGTATCGATGCTTGTCATACGGGGTAAAAAGCGTTAAGAAATGCTATTATCTAAGGAAATGTTTCCAAACATTTCTCCTTAATTCACGCCATGGTCCACCGTGAGATTAAGGAAATGAAACGTAAGAAGGTTGTAAATGAAAGTTAATGTATTAATGGTTATGAAAAATTGCTTCTGCGGCTCCTTCAAGGAATTTAATGTTTATGACAAATGAAACATAAATAGTAAACTAATAGGAATTGAATCTACTGTTAAGGCATTAGATGGAGCAAATGAAACTTAACGTTTTTTTTTCTCTAAGCGTTTTGCTAAGCTTTTGGTCTAAGCGTTTACTTTCTATGAAGACTTACTTTAATGGTAAGATTTGAAGATAAATTGATTATCTATTCAAAATGAAATGATGAAATGATGTTCAGTTTTCTTGGTCGTTAAATTATGGAATATTCAGAGGCAATTTTTTTAGTCGTTAAATTGTGGAATTTTCGGAGGCAGTTTTTTTGGTCGTTAAATTGCGGAATTTTCAGAGGCAGTTTTCTTGGTCGTTAAATTGCGGAATTTTCGGAGGCAGTTTTCTTGGTCGTTAAATTGCGGAATTTTCGGAGGCAATTTTCTTGGTCGTTAAATTGCGGAATTTTCAGAGGAAGTTTTCTTGGTCTATAAATTGCGAAATTTTCAGAGGCAGTTTTCTTGGTCGTTCTAAAGGAAGCAACAGAAACTGAATATGGACGAATCATAATACACAGGTATGATTTCTTAATTATAATCATAATATATTTTTTAAATATATGAATCGTATGTATGCTGTCTTGAAATTATTAAAACGGTTAATACACTCAAACTAACAACCGTAGGTCACGTTTGATGAAACGTTGTTATGCACTAAAATTTATGCCTAAATTTTAATGCACTAATATCAAGACAATTATTATACACATAATAAAACGCTGTTATCATGCTCTGAAATGATTTTTACATGAAGCACACGTAGGGTGTTGATTATTTGATTATAAATAAATCATATTCATATTATAATTACGCAATATTTTATAGAAATCGTAAGGATTTTAATATAGAGAAATAAAATAAAATAATGCTAATTGGTTTGAAAAACCAACAAGAACAAGTTTTTTGGTACAGTGTCTGAAGTCGATCTGGTAACCAATGTGAGAGACTGGTGGGTAGACTCTGGTGCTACCAAGCATGTCCGCGGAAACAAAGATGTGTTCACCTCCTATCAGAAGGTAGGGGAAGGAGAAATGCTCTATATGGGTAACTCGTCCGCAGCACAGGTTGTGGGAAAAATGCAAAAGTTGGGCTGAAGCTCACTTTTGGCAAACTCTCACATTGAATGAAGTTTTTCATGTTTCGGACATCTGTAAAATTCTTGTATCCTATAGTATATTAGATGATAAGGGTTTTATGAATCTGAGAAAAATAGTGTAACTCAGTGTAAAGACCATGTAGGAAAGAGCTACAAGACAGAGGGTTTTTTACAACTTAAATGTAACCTCATTTTAAATAAATAAAATTGATTCCTTTTATGTTTGTGTGTCATTGAATGTTTGACATGGCAGACTTGGTCATGTTATTCAATGAACAATTTGGCGAGCATAGGCTGCATTCCCAAATTTAATTTGGAAAGTAAACATAAATGTTAAATTGCATAAAATCAAAATATGCTAAAAAGTCTTATATGAAAAATGTTCAGAAATAAATAAATAAAAATAAATAAATAAATAAATAAATTCTAAACCCTTAGAATACTCAGACCTAGTTGACATGAACTCATTTCAAACTAGAGGTGAAACTATAATCCATTAAGGAGATGATGAATCTCATGATTAGTTCAGGACTACATGCGAACTTGTGGGGGGAGGCCGTCCTCTCAGCTTGTTATGTCCTGAACAGAGTACTTATTAAAGGACCAGATAAATCTCTAATTGAATTATAGAAAGATGGACAACCCTTTTATGCATACTTCAAAAATGTGGGGGTGCTTGGTTAAGGTTACTATCCCTCCACATAAGAAGACCCAAAACTATTAATTATGTCTTCATAGGATATCCTGAACACACTAAAGATTATAGGGTTAGGGTTGTGAGTTCTGATATTTCAGAAATTGGTCAGAATACCATTATGGAATCTAGGGATGTTATGTTCTTGGAAAAATTGTTTTCTTTTAAAATCTGAATCTCGCATAATATATGTTGATCCCCTAGATGTCCTTTCTACTAGTCAGATAATACTTCTATAGGAAGATGAAGTTAAGCCTTGAAGAGGCAAGAGATTTAGAATAGAGAAATCTTTTAGAGCATGAAAATTTTGATCATGTAATGATTTCTAGTGGGTTTAAAATAAATGAATCTGACAAGTATGTTTATACTAAACTTGTGCATGGCACCCGCGTGATTGTATGTTTGTATGTTGATAATATGATTTATACTGGATACAACCGTAGATGTATTTTATTCCACTAAGAACATGTTGAATGAGACCTTGACATGAAAGGCTTAGGTCCCTCAAATGTAATCTTAGGGATGAAAATTAGAAGAAAGTCTAATAGATATAGTCTTAGTCAATCTCATTATATTGAATCTGTATTTAGAAAATATAACCAGTTTGATAGGAGCATTGGGATGCACTTTTTAGAGTGTTAAGGTATCGAAAATACACTTTAAACTTTGTTTGAGTTATAAGAGATACTCTGCAGTCCTTGAAGGACATTGTAATGCAAACTGGATAGCATACTCAAAGGAGTCTAAATCTACGAGTGGATACGTTTTCACTCTAAGATGTGGATCAGTGTCTTGGAAGAGTTCCAAACAGACCTGTATCGCTCGGTCCCCTATGGAATCCGAGTTTATTGCGTTAGATAAAGCAGGAGAGGAAGCCGCTTGGCTAAAATGCCTTTTTGAAGACATTCCTCTCTGGCATAGGCCTGTGCCAGCTATATCTATACATTGCGATTGTCAAGCTGCAATAGCTAATGCTAAAAATAACAATTATAATGGAAAATCCATTCATATTCGGAGAAGACACAATTCTCTAAAACAACTAATCTCGAATGGCGTTATTTCTGTTGACTTTGTGAGGTCTAAGGAGAATATCGCGGACCCTTTGACGAAAGGCTTGTCCAAGGAGATAGTTAGTAATGCATCGAGGGGGATGGGACTTAAGCTCATCAATTAAAACTTTCCATGAAGGATACTCAACCTTGCTGACTGGAGATCCCAAGATCAAGGTTTTGAATGAGACAACTAATTTGTGGTGGGTAAAAATTAAACACTATCAGAGAATTATTTTCTCTGTCCCTTTCCTATGGTGTAAACGTGATAGTGTGACCTCATGTGAGGATGACTTATAGTAAAGTCTTAATGAGTTCTATAGTTTCAATTTAAGATTGAAATGGGGTGTAGCAGTTAGCACTCTTGATAGAACTCACCTATCAGAATGAGGAAGTGGGTCGCTTCCTATGAGAACTGAGCTGATTCTCTAAAGCATTCTGAGAAACGGGATATGTCCAGGGCCAAAATGGACACAACGGCGTGAACTTAACAGCAATTTTAAGAGATATCTCGCGTAAGGAGTTATTAATGAATTACACCAAACGATGAAAGTTAAAGACATCGCGTTCACTGTCCATCAAGTAGTTCCGGTGCTTCTCACTAAGCAAAGGTTCAATTCCTTATGGACATCTATTGCTTAAGAGGTATTTCTCGTTTTTCAGGTATTTCTGATTTCTTCGTGTTTCTTCATTCGCGTGGGGGATTGTTAGAATTAAAAAATGATTTGTTAATATTTTGTCTTGATGGGAATTGATCCTGGGATCAAAGGGTCGCTAGCCATTATGTGGGTGAAAATAACAAATCCACCTTTTCACTTCTTAGTGAATGAGAAACCCTTGGTTAGTCCCACATTGGACAAACCAAGGATGAAGTCTATCCATATTACCAAAAAGGTTGCACCTAAGGGAAAAAATTGTGTATTGGATATGGACTAAGGGAATGGGCTAGTGGGAAAACTCACACATATACGGTGCTTTGCACCGAAGCACGCAAGCCGCTGGCTTGCGTATGCTTGCGTGAGATGGCGTGTGCCCGTCGAGTACATGACGTGAGCTCGACGTGTGCGCAGCATGTGCCAGCGTGTGCCTATCAAGACTTATTGGTCTTTTATTTTAAATTCCTATAATAAATATTTTACCGTTTTATTATTTATGGGAATTTATTCATATTAAAAACTGTTTCATTATTTATGAGAATTTATTTGAATTAAATAAAAAAGATTTTTTCATAAATACAATTTAATTATCCTCTCTCAAATTTTCCTATAAAAGCAGAAAAAGGATTTCATTTTTCCTTATCCCAGATGCAGCTACTATCCTGTCGTCTTTTCCCCTCTTCCTGCTTTGTTTTGAGCACGTAGATAAAAATTTTCTTTCTTATTCTGCTGTTAAGTTCGCAACGGGCCAACGAGTTTTTTCTGGCTGGGTTGGTATCAGGTGGTTTTATCATGGATTCGATTTGTCCTCACTAGTGGTATATCAACACTCTTTCTAGAGGTGTACCCGACAAATATCGAGATAAGGGCAGTCTGTTGAACAGGCGACTCCATATTCCAATATGTGTGTTTGTCTGAAGTCTGCTGTTGTTTCTTCTAACCCTTAACTATCTTCAAGCTTCTGTTTGGTTTGTTCTCTGTAATAGGATATTATCCAACATAATTTTTGTTTATTACCTTGCACTTGGCAGGTAAAAAGCATTAAAGCACTAACCATGTTTTTAGAAGACAGATTGATCACTTTGTGCTTAACTATAACTGTTAGAAAATCAGAGTAGGTACAATGTGTTCTACTTTTATACTTTCTTATGTAAAAGTAGGATCGACCAGCGACGGAAGCAGGATTTAGAGTCAAGGTGGGCTAAAACAATAGGATTTGCTGACCATCAAACTTTTAGGGGGCTATTTCAGAAGAAAAAAAATTAACCTTGAAAAACAGAATTTGGGGGTGGTTGGAGCATCCCAGCTACCCCCTAGTTCCTTCACCGATCGACCCTTTGGGATGTACATGAGTTTGAAAACACCAAGTACATTTTTAAAATGTACAGTTATACCGGCTATTCAATATTTTTGCTTTCTAACATTGCAGAGAGCCATAATACTTGTTTAAGAGAGGCTCAAAGCTGTTATTTCTATTTCGATCAAAAAATAGAGTTCCAAGATATTTATCATTTTTTCAATATTTTTCTAACTATAAGGATTTTTTTATATAATTTTACAATGTTTATTATGTATTTTAGGAGTGAAATAGATACATGACTTCTGAAAATTTATAACCTTTATAACCCCATCAGTCATTTCACCAAAAGTAGTAAGGATACCAACTTTTTCCTTAATTTGCTTCTGAACTATTTTCTCTAGATAAGAGGAAATAATTATCTAGAAAGAAAAGATAATAGATAGAAGGGGCATCTTTAGTTACTTTAATTCCAGAGATTTTATTATCAAACTCTGTTTTATAGAGAAGTCCTGGAAATATTTTCATGCAGATAATGAATAAATAAGGAGAAAGTAGGTTTTCTTGTCGAACACATCTTTCTACCTTAAAGAATTCACCTGATGATCCATTCAAAAAGACATCAAAGGAAGTAGTAGAAATACACTGCATTATCATTTGTCAGAAGTCATTATTAAAGCTAAAAGATATCAATGTAGTTTTTTGAAATTTCCATTCAGGTCTGTCAAAGGCTCTTGATAGATCAATATAGAGCCATATTTCTATTTTTATTTTTAGAAATTTTCATAGTATACAAAATCTCGTGAACTATAATGATGTTATCCATAATCTTCCTTCTAGAAATGAAAGTAGGTTAGTTTTGGAATATCATTTATCCTAACATTGGCTTAAATTTTTTTATTATTAGTTTTAAGATTATTTTATAACTAGTACTGCACACATTAATGCGACAAAAATAATTAGGGGTGGAAAGATTCTACACTTTATGAATAAGAGTTATGTAAGTTTTATTCGTTTCCTTTAAGTCTTAGGTAAAAGTGAATTGACAGAAGTCTTACTTCAGTTTTTAGGTAAAAAGGAACATGTAAAAGATTCACTTTTGTATAATGTAGAGAATACTATTTTCATGACATCTATGCATTTGATTGTGTACTTAAACAATAAGATCAAATACCTCGTAGTTGTAATAGTCGATGCATATTATTCTCAAGGGAGGATTTACTCACACTGTTATTCTTATATTATCTTATATTTTAAACGATATTTTTTTATGAAACCAGAATGGTAACGGATTTGAAGCTAATATTTCAAGGATATATTCATCTTAAAAAGCTCTACATTGGTACAAAAAATAGTGCATTTCTACATACCGAAACTTACTTTTTACCAATCTCAATTTCTACTATTAAAAATACGTAGATTCTTAACGGATGATTTTCAAAGTAGTAGATTGTGGTGTTATACGTCTCCAAATGTACTCGTTTCTGGTAAGAGTGTAGAGCTTTGTAAGAGGGATATATTCCAAAATATTATATTTGAATCCGTTATCGTTTGGATTTTATAGAGAAAATATCGTTCTTAGTGTGAACTGGGATAAGAATAACATTGTGAATGGATCCTTGCTTATTATTATTATTTTCCTTTTTTAGTTTTTATTTTAGTTAGGAATGTGCGCTTAAAACATCCGCAATGGACACCAACAAATGCTAAATATTAATTTTTTTTCGAGCACAATGGAAGCAGAACTTTTCGGATGAAGCATTTGCCAATTTCACTAGCGCTCTTCTTTAACTACGCTCGTTGGTGAGAGTCGGGTTATTCCCATCCAAGACAGTGGATAAGGAGTGTTAATTTTAGGGTTGGGCATCAAAATGGTTAAGTTATCTTTGATGTTCTAAAATATAATAGCAATTACCGTTTGGTATGGGAATGTTTAATGACCGGTCTATATATTAAGATTTTTTAATTACTCAACTCTTTTTCTATTATGGAAAACCTAATTTATTTTAAAAAATATTTTCAATTCCCAATATTTAACCTAACAGTCGGTATTTTGATTAGAAATATTATTAGGTAGTTAAAATTCAAATTTAAAGGTCTTGTGAATGGTTGTGTTTATTAATATGAGATCTTCATTTGAAATTAAATCTCTTCGTCCAAATGAATGTGACTCTTTATAAAAGGATTTCTTCAAAAGTCATTTTTAAACATATCTAAACCCCATTCACTTTCCATTGTATTTAGGGTTAATTAGATTTTGGTACTTGATGTGTCGGAAAAACGACTCTGTTTTACCGCAAGAGCACAATATCGAAAGATGTAGACAAGAGCAAATACGACTCGTTCCCACGAGGAGTGTGTATTACTTGTACTAATTAATTCAAGTAAATTTCAGGTCAAAAGATTTGTTTCCGATTTTTGTAAAGAATTAAACTAATAAATGAATTAAAACTATTTAACGAAGATTGAAATCAATACTTGGAAAACCGTTAGGTTTCGGAAATCCGTTGTAGATTAGGGTTCACTTGCGTTCATCACAAAGGGTATCGATTTTACTCGTGCAAAATAACAAATCTAGCTACTAATACACGGAAGATATTTCGTTTAAGAATCGAAAAAAAGAATTTTCAAAAAGAATTGTTTGTTCTCAACCTAAGGTAGAATTTCGAAGTACTAAGTATACGTGACATAAATAGTCAAAGAATATTCATAAAACGATTATAGCAAAAGGGTCAATGAGTTCTTCTATCAATCAAACAATGAACTATACATGGCATAGAACATGAAAATTCATCGAGAAAGATAAAAAAATTGAAAGAGAGACAAAACATTAACATTAAGCTTTTATAGTTGATAACCCTAGTTTTGAAACACAAAAAAATCTATCTCTACAAGTTCATCCTTTCACCCTAATAAAGAAATTTAGCTAGACATGGATTTCTTAAAAGCCATTAAAATTGATTAAGAAAATATTCTATCTGTAAGAAGTTGCGTAGAAAATTGTATCTAGGCTCCCCTTTATATAGACTTTGGTAACTTTCTCTTGATCTTTATCCAACTAGGAAACCTAATCTCATTAAACTTTTCCACCTCCTTTTGATCCTTATCCAATTAGGATACTTAACCTCCTCAAAAACCAACAAAAACCCTAATTTTCACGTCAAAGACGAGCCCAAAACACTACTCTTATTTCTCTTCCCGTGCAGGCCGAATAAGGCCCAACAGATAACAAATCCAAGTTGGTTTCACGGTTTTGCTCATAACTTCTTCATACGAACTCTGAATGACCTCAATCTTTTTGCGTTGGCTTCGCCTTTCAATTCTCTATAGGGCGGTGTGAAGAATTCCTGGATTTAAAGGATTTTCAATTTTTCTCTAATTTTCTTTACTTGTAGCACTTCACTTCCTTAGCACTTTTAAAGTCATTTCCACTTCTTTCAGAGATGTAACCTAATAAAACGCATAAACTACAAAAGTAATAATAACACACGGTAATTCACATAAAATCTAGCAAATAATTATAAGAAAATGATATTTAAAATATGTAAATTATGCACTTATCAAATTCCCCCATGCTTGCCTTTTGCTAGTCCTCGAGCAAACTACAAATCTAAACTAACTACAACAACTCCCTTTCGTTGAGGATACGGTTACACTTAGCATGTGCGACAAGCCTTTAAACCCCTAGGTGTCTCTAGTGGACGAGTTATAGTCTCGTGAGGGTTTACCAGAGTTATACCTACAATACCTAAGTTCCAACTTTCAAATATTCCAGAGCACCTGCATCCAAAGAGCTAAGAGAACATAAGGTTTCTACACACTAGTAAAATAAGAAGTTAGATGTATCAAATAACATTATTATCATGCTTAACTCTTGAGTTAGGAGAAAACCACCATATGAAAGAATTCAGGATCGAGAGCGACCGAATGTTTCTGCCTCACCAATAGGGTTTTATGAATTTGACACTCAAAAGACGCACTTTATGGTTCTCTTGTGTGCAGGAAGGAATGGAGATAAAAATATTGCAAACATTGAAGGGTGGGAAGGAAAAGGAACCTTTCGAATTATATGAAGATATTATCACATAGAGATGTGGGACGAAAAAGAACCTTTTTTTTCTAATGACCTCTAAGAAAGGAAATCAACCACTATGTAAGGATTGGAACGCTCACTTACCTTCTCATCCAATCTACAATCAACACCACTCTCACAGTGTCCCATAGAAACATCTTCGGCTTCAACTGTAGATGATGAACTCTTGAACTTCGTAGAACTCTGACATTTTCTAACTTGTTTTCCTCAAATTCTTGTTGCTTAAAACTTCTATATATATTTTTACTTCCCCACGACCTTAACGAATAAATAAAAAAACAAATATACTCTAAAGAAATAAAAACAAATATATATATATATATATTTCTATTTTTGTGTAGACAAGAATTGTGAAATAAAAGAAAAAAGAATAACAATGAAACTAATATGGCCATGGAGAAAGGACTTTACCACTTGATTCGTCACAACTTGTATTGTGTCGGTATCATGAACTTCATAAAAATCCACTTCTTTTGATTTTTCCGCTCTTGTATTTAGTCTTCAACTAGTATATAGAATTTTGCTTTTTGTATTGTTGATTTTAAACCTTGAACGTCTTCAACTTTCTTAAAATTTGTAATGATCCGCTTGTTGATGATGATATGTTTCTATGCACCTGTTGTTGTCGAGAGGAAAATAGAGTAGTGCTAACTGCAAATCAAACTGCAAGGTAAGTTTTTTTCGCAATTCTGATGTCACCCTCATGATTGATAGAATTAGCACCCAAGAGATCAAAAAGTAGTGCTGAAATGGTGCGCGGTTGGGTTACTCATCATTCTACCCGGAATTTACGCAGATGAAACACTCTAAACGGACAATTGAAGGTTTGGTGCCTCACTCAGGGTATTGAATGATCAAATCTAAAAGTGAACTCGCCACCGATGGTTTAAGTCCTTTTTTGTCATCTCCAGCCTCACAACAACTAAACACCCCAAATATAGTTCTTGAATACTTCTAAGTTCAGTTATTTAGTTACTTTAATTCCAGAGATTTTATTATCAAACTTTGTTTTATAGAGAAGTCCTGGAAATATTTTCATGCAAATAATGAACAAATAAGGAGAAAGTTGGTTTCCTTGTCGAAGAAATCTTTTTACCTTAAAGAATTCACCTGGTGATCCATTCAAAAGGACATCAAAGGAAGTAGTAGAAATACACTGCATTATCATTTGGCATAAGTCATTATTAAAGCTAAAAGATATCAATGTAGTTTTTTGAAATTTCCATTCAGGTCTGTCAAAGGCTCTTGCTAGATCAATTTAAAGCCATATTTCCATTTTTATTTTTAGAAATTTTCATAATATGCAAAATCTCGTGAACTATAATGATGTTATCCATAATCTTCCTTCTAGAAATGAAAGTAGGTTAGTTTTGGAATATCATTTATCCTAACATTGGCTTAAATTTTTTTATTATTAGTTTTGAGATTATTTTATAACTAGTACTGCACACATTAATGCGACAAAAATAATTAGGGGTGGAAAGATTTCTACACTTTATGAATAAGAGTTATGTAAGTTTTATTCGTTTCCTTTAAGTCTTAGGTAAAAATGAATTGACAGAAGTCTTACTTCAGTTTTTAGGTAAAAAGGAACATGTAAAAGATTCACTTTTGTATAATGGAGAAAATATTATTTTCATGACATCTATGCATTTGATTGTGTACTTAAACAATAAGATCAAATACCTCGTAGTTGTAATAGTCGATGCATATTATTCTCAAGGGAGGATTTACTCACACTGTTATTCTTATATTATCTTATATTTTAAACGATATTTTTTTATGAAACCAGAATGGTAACGGATTTGAAGCTAATATTTCAAGGATATATTCATCTTAAAAAGCTCTACATTGGTACAAAAAATAGTGCATTTCGACATACCGAAACTTACTTTTTACCAATCTTAATTTCTACTATTAAAAATACATAGATTTTTAACGGATGATTTTCAAAGTAGTAGATTGTGGTGTTATACGTCTCCAAATGTACTCGTTTCTGGTAAGAATGTAGAGCTTTGTAAGAGGGATATATTCCAAAATATTATATTTGTATCCGTTATCGTTTGGATTTTATAAAAAAAATATCGTTCTTAGTGTGAACTGGGATAAGAATAACAATGTGAATAGATCCTCGCTTATTAATATTATTTTCCTTTTTTAGTTTTTATTTTAGTTAGGAATGTGCGCTTAAAACATCCGCAATGGACACCAAAAAATGCTAAATATTAATTTTTTTTCGAGAACAATGAAGCAGAACTTTTCGGATGAAGCATTTGCCAATTTCACTAGCGCTCTTCTTTAACTACGCTCGTTGGTTAGAGTCGGGTTATTCCCAGCCAAGACAGTGGATAAGGAGTGTTAATTCTAGGGTTGGGCATCAAAATGGTTAAGTTATCTTTGATGTTCTAAAATATAATAGCAATTACCGGGGAATGTTTAATGACTTGTCCATACATTAAGATTTTTTAATTACTCAATTCTTTTTCTATTTTACAAAACCTAATTTATTTAAAAAATATTTTTAATTCCCAATATATGACCTAACAGTTGGTATTTTGATTAGAAATATTATTAGGTAGTTAAAATTCAAATTTAAAGGTCTTGTGAATGGTTGTGTTTATTAATACGAGATCTTCATTTGAATTTGAATCTCTTTCGTCCAAAGGAATGTGACTCTTTATAAAAGGATTCCTCCAAAAGTCACCTTTAAACATATCTAAACCCCACTCACTTTCCATCGTATTTAGGGTTAGTTAGATTTTGGTACTTGATGTGTCGGAAAACCGACTTTGTTTTACCGCAAGAACACAATATGGAAAGATGTCGACAAGAGTAAATACGGCTTGTTCACACGAGGAGTGTGTATTACTTATACTAATTAATTCAAGTAACTTTCAGGTCAAAAGATTTTCTTCCATTTTTTGTAAAGAATTAAACTAATAAATGAATTAAAACCATTTAACGAAGATTGAAATCAATAAAAGAAAAGCGTTAAGGTTTCGGGAATCCGTTGTGGATTAGGGTTCACTTGCGTTCATCACAAAGGGTATCGATTTTACTCGTGCAAACTAAAAAATCTAGCTACTAATACACGGAAGATATTTCGTTTAAGAATCGAAAAAAAAAAAATTCAAAAAGAATTGTTTGTTCTCAACCTAAGGTAGAATTTCGAAGTACTAAGTATACGTGGCATAAATAGTTAAAGAATATTCATAAAAAGATTATCGCAAAAGGGTCAACGAGTTCGTCTACCAATCAAACAATGAACTATACATGGCATAGAACATGAAAATTCATCGAAAAAAATAAAACATCGAAAGAGAGACATAACATTAACATTAAGCTTTTATAGTTGATAACCCTAGTTTTGAAACACAAAAAAATCTATCTCTACAAGTTCATCCTTTCACCCCAACAAAGACATTTAGCTAGACATGCATTTCTTAAAAGCCATTAAAATTGATTAAGAAAATATTCTATCTGTGAGAAGTTGCGTAGAAAATTGTATCTAGGCTCCCCTTTATATAGACTTTGGTAACTTCCTCTTGATCCTTATCCAACTAGGAAACCTAATTTCATTAAACTTTTCCACCTCCTTGTGATCCTTATCCAATTAGGATATTTAACCTCCTCAAAATCAACAAAAACCCTAATTTTTACGTCAAAGAAGAGCCCAAAACGCTTCTCTTATTTCTCTTCCCGCGCAGGCCGAATAAGGCCCAACAGATAACAAATCCAAGTTGGTTTCACGGTTTTGCTCATAACTTCTTCATACGAACTCGGAATGACCTCATTCTTTTTGCGTTGGCTTCGTTTTCAATTCTCTACAGGATGGTGTGAATAATTCCTGGATCTAAAGGAGTTTCAATTTTTCTTTAATTTTCTTCACTTGTAGCACTTCACTTCCTTAGCACTTTTAAAGTCATTTCCACTTATTTCAGAGATGTAACCTAATAAAACACATAAACTACAAAAGTAATAATAACACACAGTAATTCATATAAAATCTAGCAATAAATATAAGAAAATGATACTTAAAATATGTAAATTATGCACTTATCAGTACTTGGGTTTTGTCCAACATTAGGTTTTGGTCTAACTTTTGACCAACTTAGAGTTTGGTATCTGGACTTCACGTTGACCCGAGTTAACGGTTTATGACTAGATTTTAATTAAATTTATAAAATAAAAATATTGAGTTTACAAATATACCCCTGAAGTGGGTCTAGAATCCAACAATTATGATAAAAACATTTTATCCTACGGTCCTAATGCATCAATTAACCCTAATTCTTTCTTCCTTCATCTTAACTTCTTTCTTCCTCTATCTTTCTCGATCTCATCTTCTTCTTCCCTATTTTCTTACCAATTTCCATGGAAGATAACGAACCCATCTTTCAAATACAAGAAACCCAACAAAAATCCTCTTCTTTCATATATTCCCACAACTGGAATCAATGACAACCATCTTTTCTTCCTTTAACTGAGCCATAACCAATTCTTCTATAAACACCAAGCTTCTTCATTCTCTTCTTCTTACAGTCTAAATCCCTGGCACAAAACCCATCGACCACATCCTTGGAATCCATCTTTTATTTTTTCCTTCTCCACTGTCAAAACCATCTTCTTATTATTCTTGTACGAATCTTGAATCATTAGGTTAGATTTGGGGATTCTCAAATCATTAGGTTAGATTTGGAGGATTTATTTTGAAATAATACTTGAAGATCTTGCTTGGGATTGGCCAAGATAAGTTGTTGGTGATATTGTTTTATCTTTTGAGTTCGAGAATAGGGCTGAGCTTCGTATCATAAATTGGAGCAGCATCCATGGATTGAACACGACTCTCATTTTCGAACTAGCGTGGATTGACATGTATGGTTTTTAATGAATGAATCCAATAGCTTGTGGTGCTCAATTGTTTTATAAATAGGTTTGTGAATGATTGTTATGTGTTGAATTAATGGTTATGGGTGTATGATATCTTGCAGGGAAGGATTACAAATAAGTGAGTAATTAATGGTTGTGAAGAGATGGGTTTGTGTTGTAGAGGTGTTGTTGCTGCTATTGTTGATATGGTAGTGATAGAGAGACAGGGTAGTGGTGGTGGAGGTGACAGAGATGGTGGGAAAAATGGGTTTCCAAGATACAATATTTTTTCGTCAATATTTGTAAATTGCAAGGGTATAACAATAATCATGTATAATAATTTGATTTTATATATTGTTTTTAATAATTATTAAAAAGAAGTCAAAAGTTAACCTAGTCAACGCGGGTCAACGTGAAGTCCAGGTACCAAACCCTAATGTTGGACAAAACCCAAGTACCAAAATCCAATTAACCCTTATATTTATGGTTTTTAGGGTCAAAGCTAGTAATAGAAAATTATGGTTTGCATATTGTGGTTAAGAGTTAAAGAAGAGTTTGTACTACATTAGATTGCATTCAATATTGTCGTTGTTATTGTAATATTTTGTTCACAATGAAAGGAACCGTTATATCTTGGGAGACAGATGTATGGAACCGTTATAGCATATATACGGGATGAATAAATTCTTAAGGAAAGAGATTGATCGCATCAGTTCAAGTAAGCTTTGTTTAAGATATTTTAGATTGATCATTTCTTTCTATTCTTTTTTTTTTGTTTTTTTTTTAACTAGTATTACGGGAGTTGTAATACATAAACTAAGACCATTGTTACATAGTTCTTATGGAATGGAGGAGATAATACATGAGTCATATGATTGAAGAATCGGTACCAAAGATATTTCCAACAATCTAAGACGTTATATTTAGTCTTTGTTATTGATTTGGTTGGAATATAACAACCTAAGGATGTTCGAGCAAATTTACATTCGATCAATAGGGTTAGATGTACAAATAGATCCGATCAAACTATGATTGAAACAATGGACGAAAAGTAAACCTTAGTGAAAAAGTTCAGTTTTGAACGTCTATTGGAAATTTGGGAGCATCTCCCAACTGGAGAGGATTTTGGATAAATTCTTTAAACTAAGTATAAAAGACATCCTGATAATACGTCTCACCAAATTTCAGAATATGGAGTATTGGAAGTACTTTTAAAATTTTCAGAAAGTTGAGTTTTGTTTATGTGAAAGTTATGAAGAACAGGAAAATCATCCTGGTTCAGAGTAATGTTCCAATTTTTCTATTGTTCTTTTGATTTTTGGGTGAAAATAAAGCTCATAAATCAAGATATTAGACTTGAGTTTCCAATTTGAAATCTCTATTTTGAATTACTATGTGAGAGATACAGTAACTCCAAAAACATTATGCATGTCTGTCTAGAAATTATGACTGGTGTGTCGTTCTAAATCCAAACATGAATTTCAAAGATTTGGTATGAGAGATCAGTTCTTTGTATGGAATAAACGGTTGTGTAGTATAAAAACGCTTCAATTTAGAACCTACTTCAAAAATTGGCTATTGACAATGAGAATCAAAGATGTGTATAATAAATTCTAATTGTGGGGGTTGATTATTATGTAATAGATTGCAATAAACATTGTATCCGCGGAACCCCAAAATAAAAATAGAAAGTACCCTAATGAATATGGAAAGGAAATAAGCATTCCCAAGAATTTTATCAAAATGTGGGGTGCCTAGAAAATAGTATGGTACATGTGTCGACTAATACATTGACGACATAACACTGTAAAGCAATTGCTCTCAAATGCACGCATTTAAATAAATAGTATGTGAATTTTATCAATCCGACTAATGATACGAATTCTAGAGAGATTATAATTGCATCATCGAGGGAATGGGATTAATTCCTACAATAGAGTAATATTACAGAGGAAACCAAACCTGGTGATTGGAGATCCCATGGTTATTTGGTTCAAAAGGGACAACCAAATTGTAAATTTATACTTTACGGAAACACTGTGAGAGATAACTCTCTTTCTCATTTCTACGATGAAATAGTGTTGCACGTCAAATAAGAGGTTGAGGATTTCTCTTATGATTCTTATATATTAATCTAAATAAAAAAATATGGAAGGATACTTTCAAATAGAAGATCACTAATATGATTTATGGAGTGTGGTCTCTTCTACGAGAACTATAAGCCTATGTTATCCCAGAGTGCTGATGAATTCCATGAACGCTCATCACCGAAATGAACACAACCGACAACCAATCATGTAAGGAAATAAGTTGTGTGATATCTATTACATCGGTTTACATCATAAAGTTATGATAAACTAGTAAACCCTTTAGGAATTCACTATAGAAGATTCAAATCCATCAACTATCTTTTGCGATGCAGTGATGTTTTGCATACAAGATTTATCTAATGTCTGCACTAAAGTGGCATAAATTTCTATTCAATGTGGGGGATTATTGGAATTTTAAATAGAAATATTATTAGGTAGTTAAAATTCAAATTTTAAGTTTTTGTGAATGGTTGTGTCTATTCATATGAAACCTTTTATTTGTATTTAAATCCTTTCATCCAAAGGGATGTGACTCTTCATGAAAGGATTTCTCCAAGAGTCACCTTTGAAACTATATAGACCCCACTCACTCTCCATTACATTTATGGTTTTAGGTTCAAAAGATAGTACTACAAAATTGTAGCTTGCATATTGTGATCAAGAGTTAAAGAAGAGTTTGTACTACATATTGTATTTGTTGTTTCATTGTTATCACAATATTGTGTTAACAACGAAAGGAACCGTTATATCTTAGGAGATATGTCGTTGTTAAACCGTTATGGCATATATACGTGACAAATAACGTCTTAAGGAAAGAGATTACTTACCTCGGTTCAAGTAAGTTTTGTTTAAGAAATTTTAGATTGATTATCTTTCATTTTATTTTTATTTTTGGGAACCAAGAATTTCGGAAGTTGTAATACGTAAACGATGACCATTATTATATATTTGTAACAAAATGGAGGAGATAATACATGAGTCGTATTATTGAGGAATCGGTAACAAAGATATTCCAAACACTAACCGATTTCAACTAACTCATTAATTCATTTTTATTTTTCAATTGATTAATTATTTTTTTTTAGAAAAAAACAATTTGGTTAGGTAGATTAAGTTGGATCTAGTTAATTTTATAATTTTGACAATTGACTAGGTCCAACCTAGACGATTTATTTTCCAACTTTACAATCTAATCTAGCCGATTTATTTTTCGATTTTTTCAATGCCTACGTTGGACCTAGCCGATTTTAGGTTTAGATGTTTTTTTTTTCATGTATATGGCTAGTTTACATTCTGAATCATGTCTCTATGTAACTAACAAAAATGAGTTGAGATAAATTGGACATAATTTAATAAGGCTGATGGTAATAGGCGAAGAGGTTCACGTCGATGTCTAAAGCTGTTGTGATTGGGATTTGGATTTAGATGCTCTCCTAGAGTCACGTTTTTTACTCGCAACCATTGGTGGTGGAAATGTGCTTTGGCCAGCTGTTGCTGGTGGTGTTGATCGTGATGTGTGATTTGATGGTATTTCTTCAACTAACTTTAGGATGGTTTTGGTGTTTGAAGTGGCATACTTATTCGGTACAGATTCTGTTGGCGGTGCGGCGTGGTATGGTCATAATTTATACATATTTACAGCTTAATTTATATTTTCTATTACTTAATTTTGTACTAATTTTATTACTTTTATGCTTTTACAGGTGATATACGTAAAATCCGAAGTTACAAATAAATATAGTTAAACGGACTGATACAAAAACATGATTCACTCAATGAATTCGGGTAGGTTACTTACCTGCGGAAAGCCCGAAATCCTCAGAATCGATTGATTGTTGTTATGAGCCTCTTTGAGGATCCTTCTTCGTTGTTCGATTACTATGAAGCCTTAAATATAATCTACTAGAGACTATAATACTTGTTCAACACTTTTCTTCCTAGATAAGTAATGGAATAGAGAAAACATACGTCAAATGGGTATAGTCTCTAGTATATCATACTTCAAATGAATAGTTGAAACGTATG
>JAJJMC010020031.1:8506038-8535551 GCA_023531435.1 Papaver californicum
GAGTGTTGAGGCAGTGGTGCCGTCAGAACACTAAGAGGAGTGTTGAGGCAGTGGTTCCCCAGAACATTGAGAAAATTAGAATCCGAGCATTTATACATATACAGAACAAGTTCAAGAAAGTCAGTTATGGAGGTTCTGCGACTTGAGACAAGTTCAATATTGCTCAATGAGAGCCTTCATGAATATAAAACAATAGTAGGTCCATGCAACTCAGTTGAGATTTGGACATGTATGAGTTCAATATCACATTATTGATAAATAAACTTCAAGTGTTAAAGGTCTACATAGATACTGTGAATATAATAATGGATCAATATTACTCGATATGAGTCTTAATATTAATGTGTATATATTGAACGTGTTCAATGGATTCAGTTACAGAATCGTTGCACCTGGAACAAGTTCGAGTTTGTTTTATACTAGTGGAAAATCCATCTAGGAGCTTGGTTTTAGTTCCTTTATATTACTAAACCATCTATCTAGGAGCTTTGTTATTCAAGAACAAGGCCAAGGAAGAGAATGGAACAAGAGTATATTCTTAGGAAAATAACGCTCTATACTAGTGGGCAATCCATATAAGAGTTGTCCAATCAATGTAGATTCAACACAAAAATTATATATATATAATTAGACAAAGATGAGCACCTCTCTTCAAATTCTTTGCAGAATTCTGAAATTCGTTGTTTCTGAAGCCCTAGTCAGAAACATATTCTTTTACGATTTTAGAGTAAAATAAAAGAATAACAAGGCTTAGTTGTTATATATTACCAGAAATGTGACAGCTGGCTTGAGCTTTGAATAGGCAAGATAGAAGGCCATCTTGGATGGACAAGTAGAGACCCATGGTTGAAAGACCAAAGTAGGACTTGGAGTTGACCGAACAAGTATAGCTTGGACGGAAAATCATTGCCTTGGTAGGCAGGACGGATAAGCATAGCTTGATGAGGTAAACAAGCATGGCTTGGTATCAGGACGAATAAGTATGCTTGGATGGATGAGTTGGTGCAGAAAAGATGGAGCAGAGACCTGATGGACAAGCCTTTACTGAAGCTGGGGCAAAAAAGCTGGTTTGGATGTTGGATGGACAAGTAAGCAGTCTTGTATGGACAAGCGAGGAGGCCTCATGTTTGAACGGACAAGCAAGGAGGTACAACTGAACGTAAAAGTAAGGAGGCATAGTTGGACAAGAAATAAGCTTTGGATGGACAAGAGAGAGTTCATGGTTGGACGAATATACATGGGAGTGACCATCATGGACGGACAAGTAAATGGCCGTGTATGGCATGACGAACAAGGGGGTAATTATTTTTCCTCTCAAATTTGGTAAGTCCGTTTAAGGTAAAAGTGAACAATAACTTCCCTTATTCATTACCGCTCAATACAAGCAGTTTCTTTTTTTCTCATCTTCTTAACATTATCATTACTCGTTCAACCCTTAGGAGTACCCATCAGTTGTTGATAGTAAGGTAAGTAATTTTTGCTTTGTTTCCTTTTTTTTTACGTGAGTACATCACTTCACATATGAAGTTTGATTTCTTCTCAACCTCTTCTTCTCTTATTTTCACTAAAAATGTCATCAAACCCTAGTTTTTGCAAGCTTGTTAATTCACTTTCGTCTCACAAGGACATCTTCTCTACCATTAGTTGTTGCATCCAGGTAAGCTAGGGTTTTCTCGACCGAGCCCATCCTTTTTTTTATATGTAAACAATTTTTCACGTAATATATATATATATATATTAGTTTACGTGAGTAGCATTCTCGTGAAAAAGGTGGGAGCAGCTTCTCATGTTCTTTCTTTTGCTAGCGTCGTCTGCTCTTGGGAAAAGGACCTTAATTCCTTTTCTTGTCTCCAATTGGCAGTCTAGTGTTATTGAAGCATAGAAGTAGTGGTTTATCCCTACTCTATATACAATCAACAGAAGGTGCAAGTTCCCTATATATATGACGACCTTGGTGTGAAGAGCTTATGTTGATCATGTCTTGTTATCCTCACTGTTGTTGTTGAGTGCTACTGACTTGATTTTGAGGTCACTAAAGTTGAATTAATATTTCCAATGAGATCAAGTCCTCAGGTGTTAAGTGATCAGGAGGTGTTTGTCAACAAGACAAAGGGATGATACTAATTTGGTTCGTATATAGTTGACGACCATGGATAAGTGATGTTGCATCTTCTGGAGAAAGTGTATTGGGTTTCAGGCTCTATCATGAATTCATGTTTATATGTACAAGTCTTCAAATAATTTGAGGAGGTAGATACAAGTTATATGAACTGAAACTTGTTGTGAGGACTCCTCGTCAGAAAATTCAGACATGTATAACTTCCGCGAAAAAGGCCATTGAATCCTCATACAGACTCGGATTGATGCGTTCGACCCCAACTTTCGAAGCCAAGAGACTATGATGTCATATGCAGCAAGAATAAATTAATTTGGGGTTTTATAGGTTATTCAATCATTCGTGAACATTTGTGGTCAGTAATCCCGTGTAAAATTTCAAATTATATAGAATTTAGCGCAAGAGGCATATCTGTTAGCTCGGGTATCTGATTGACGTGCCTTTTCAATATATTGTAGAAGACTCATGTACAAACAACTTTCGTGAATTATGCATTTCCCCATTCCTCACCCATAAGTATGTTTTTTCAAAGTTAGGGGGCTAAGTATGTAATAGCTTGGGTGTCCAAGAACTTCGAATTCGATGTAGACTGGTTTTGTCATGGAGTTGATGTTGTAAGGAGTTGCAAGAAGTAGCAAGTAGTTGCAGAAAGGAGATAGAACACCAGTGAATATGACATGATGACTCGAGTTATTGCTGGTAACAACAAGGTGGAAGACAGAGAAACTGGTGATGATAACATGGCTGTAGTAGCTTTGCTTGTTGAATATTTATCCAGGATGGAGATGTTTGTGTCTTCCTTGTTATAAGTGATAAATGGAACTTTAACTTCAGTACAACGTTTCATTGTTAGTAGATTCGTGTCTCCAGATCATAGTAGGCAGCATGAGCGCGGTCCTCATGTGTATAAATGCATACTTATATTATAAATTTAATAAGTTTTATACAGAAGTAGCAATTGTTTTGTTGACTAATAAATCTTTTTCCCTTAGGACTGATGTTCTTTACATCGCAACTCCTATGATCTTTGTATCACAGTCTTTAAGAGTCGATCTCCATCTTTCAGAAGAAACAAGAAGGAATACATGAAAGTTTACTAGAACATGTAGAAATAGGTAGAGTCTTGATAGTTAGGGTTTTGGTTTTCATGTAGAAACTTTGCTTAAACGCTCCAACTTAGTATTACTGTATTTTTGAACTGTAGTAGAAGCAGGGTATCCATTAAGCAAAGGGAAGTAGTCGGCTTTGTTTAAGGAAGAGAAGCCAAGAAGAGTGGTCAACGTTGATATAAGTAGATAAATTGGCGTTAACTCATTGAAGGAGTTATAAGAGATAGGCGGTCCCTTTGCATCTTATCTTGTTGTTGATGCTTCATTCAGACGTTGCATGAAGAAAAAAAGGGTTAGGATATTGTATTGTACTTCCCCACTGGTATCAGTTGTTGCTAGAAGATAAATAACATGAATCTAAGTAACGTCTGAAAACTTTAAGTACGCAACGTCCTTAGCATAAAACAGGTGAATCAAACATCAAGTGGAAACAACAGATGATAGCGAGCAAAGAAATGGATCTAACAATGTTGCAGGTTGATCAGAGGTGTGGTGGATCTTCTAATGTGTTGGGAAGAGAAGTCTTGTGCCAATGACCAGGTCCCAAGTGTAGCTCACTTCAAATCTACCAGTATATATAACATTATTTGATGGAGTTGTCATGTCTCTGGAAATTAATCCTCTCATATAGAACAAGGGAGATATCAGAGTCTCCATGTATTGTTGGTTGTTTCAGAAGGAAATTTCCTCTTATAATGAAGAAAAAAATGGTTTGAAATCTCCTTCAGAAGGCGATGAAGATAGTCGTCCCGTTTCAGAAGAAGGGGAGAATAATGGCTCAGGAAGTGATCTCAATGTTCCAAATAATTCATAACATGGATGGGTGAGTCTTCATCTTGAGTTTACTTTATAATTGCTTAGAAACATCTTTTGAATGAAGTAATGAATGGAAACTTGAATGAAAATATGAGCAATTTCGTGAAATTTCGTTGTTAGAAAAATTCAGAAATAATGCCTTTACTGAAAACACCATAAAATCCTCATACGAAGTCCGTTTTCGATGATCTACCCCAACTTTTTCATTCCCAGAAGATGATCTATCTCCTATCGTGAAATATTTTGAGTTTTGAGGTCTTTTAGGACGTCAAAATACAAAACAACAAGAAACTCAGGAAGAATTCAAGAATTTTTTCAGTTGGGAAGCAGTTGAGAGTTTTGATCATATCTCCTAGCTCGTTTGTCCGATTGATGTGATTTTTTTGTATGCCGTAGAGGACATCCGTATGAAAATATTGATATATAATTCACCCCATTACAATTTCTCCCATTTCACCACTTTGTACATGGAAATGCAAAACTTCCTTTGATGAGCTTATTGTGAAAACGTTTTTTTAAGCCTCTGGGTTATTTGCTTGAGATTTGGGTACTTGATGAAGTATACTTGCATAACTTATCCACTTATATTCTGAAAATTGTTTTTGTATCTTGAATCTCACATTCTTGTATCAACTTGTATTCTTACAGAGCGAAAGTAGAGAGAAATTTGGCAGTAGTGTAGAGGTAGTGATTTAATTTTGCTTCCTTTAGTGACAACACATAAAGATGGTTGAATATTGTACTATTTGTTGGTAAATCGTCTGTTATAACAAATCTCACAAGCTTCTGAATTCATAGCAGGCTCTCTCCGTCAAAGCAGGTGTAGTTTTAGCTGATTGTCTGAATCTGGGAAAGAGTCTCTTGTTTCTGCATCACATCGGTTGTGGTAAGTGAAGTATGCGCATCCCTTACTTATTCAGTATGATGACCATATGGAGTGGTTTTGGTAGCATCTATGTTGATAACTGGAAGAATATTACCAAGAGTAACAGTAACGGTACTATCAGAATTGGCTTTGAGAGATAGTTATTGAATCATACCTAAGATCAGCCGCTTTCTGAAACTGAAGAAAATTGAGAAATTGAAAAATTGCAACTGAGAGATTAATCTCCCACTATGGTTTCAAAATGTTTGTGGGGAAAAACGAATTGAAGGCTAATTTAGGAAAAGTGGGGTGAGCATGTGATAATTCGTCAATCCTTAAACATTTTGTAGATGGTGGGTTTTTGATAAAGGGTAAAACAGTCAATTTGGGTACTTTTCAGACCAGGGAATTTTACACATCAAGGGGAAAAATGGTCATTTTATAATTAGAGGTGAAAATTCATATTCATCAAGTTTTGGACCAGGGGAAAAATAGTCATTTTACCAAAAAGTTGAGCGAAAAGGGCACAATGGTCATTTTGGGATTTTACACTATTCTCGAATAAATGAGCTACTAAATGCATCATACTATCTAATTAAAGAGTCGCTTCAAGCATTATTTCAAGTTGCAAACTTCCACAGTTGAATCTCTGAAAATGTTCTGTATGCACTGCATAAAAGTTAAGCATAAAATTCTAACAATAAATCTCATACAATTGATAAACTCTAAACATACCATAAATATAGCCACAACATTAAATGGATGTCAAAGCTAGTGGTGCATAGGCAATAACCATGGTACTAGCAAGTGCCATCCTTAGCGAACCCTAGCCACACTCCCAACACCAATGAGTATCATACATATGTACCAAAAAGGCTAAAAAAAACTAAAAAACCAAAAAGCCAACAAAGCACGTTCAAAACAGGCCCTAGCAGTGCTAGTGTTAGCATCAGCTCCAGCGGAAGCAATGGTCCGAGCAGCTCCATCTCCAGCGCAGCGGCCTCAGCAGCTCCGGTCCCAGCAGCTTTGGTCCCAGCGTCCCGCAGCAGCTCTAGTGCTCCCATAGCAGCTTCATCATCTCTCGCAGCAGCTCCACTAACTCCAACGAGAAATCAAAACATATTACATAGGGGGATTATTCATGGGGTTTGGTATGGTCATTACAACATCATGCGGCGTGGCAACACCCCATGATAAGGAAGTTACAAAGTAGTGGTGACGGTTGGAGTGGTTGAAGAAGTGATGGAGTAATGATCCAGAAGTTTCCATAAATTTCTAAAGACAAAGTGGGCGGTTACACCATTCCTCCACAATTTTAATCATTCTATCTCCCCACTACATCCACTACTTTACAAGGAAAATGTGTGTCACTAATCACTATAAATAGCTACTTAGCCTATTCTGAAAACACAACAAGATTAACAATCTCTCAAGCTATGTGATTTTCTCAATGGTTCTACATCTCTACACACAATTCAACACACAAAATTCCTTCAACTTTTTTTTTTCCTCCCCTACGATCAACCCATTTTCTCTCCTTGTGACCGAAGCAGGGCGGAACGGCTACTAGCGTGGTTTAGGCTTGCCTTGTACGATTTTGATTTCTGAATCTAAAGAAAGTACTTCAACAGTATATTGTTTTTCCTAGAATCAATTTTTAGGTACTAACAATTGGCGACCACAGTGGGAGATCAATTTCTCGGTCACGAATCCAATTTTTCAACCATCTGAAAACAGGGTAGATTTTATATCTAGTTCAAAGTTAAATCCAACGTTCGGGTACGCAACTGGAACAGCTTCCCTAACATCAACATTCTGTACAATGACACCTCTTGGAGTGTTTTCTTCAACAACCGCGTCATAGAGAGATTGATCATAAGTTTTTAGTTAGTAAAGATATATCACCACCATCACGGTTCATGGTAATCTCCAATCTTTCATCTACAACTTCATCTCTTTTTTTTTGTTCGCTCCCCCCTAAAAAAAAAAGACATTATAGATATAATGAGTTAAATATCTCAAGCATAAGGGATTCAAGCAAAAATCATGAAGTTCATAAAATATATTCATCAGCAACCTAAAATGTCATAACAAAGTGTTTTGGGTCATGGCATATGGTTTAGAAAGGTTATAGGTCGTTTTGCAAAAACGCTGTTAGTAACGTTTTTACGCTGATCTATGGAAGAACTGAAAATCACGCTAATTGGTGAGGAATATGGGGGTGAGAGATATACCAAATGATTCGTATGGATGTCTACTATAATATACTAATATGACACGTCAATTGGATGTACGAGCTATAAATGGCAGCCGAATCGCTCGACTACATTACAGTTGAAAACCTACAAAATTCTGCCTGAAAAGTTATGGACTCTCGATGTCAGGTTCTTTTCACCTAGAAAACGGACTCCAAAATTAGAAATTATTTTTTCATAAGTTATATCTTCCTCTTAGATAAAGAATGAGAGGTAAACCACCTCATTTTGACCCCAGACGAAGATTTTACGGCCGTTACGACAAGAAGACCTAAATATGAAAAAACAAATCTGACGACGAAAAAATCTCCAAAATTCTTTGTGAAATCACATATGGTTCTACACATCGTAAAAAGAAAGATGGAGCCAACCAACGTTGCTGATGCTACCAACTTCAGCATATCCATAATCAACATTCGTTGCAATGACAAGATCCTCATTCAAAGAAAGCAACCAAAGATCCAGCGACCAAACTTCGTCATACATATAGGTCTAGAGAGACTACTTCCACTACCATTTTGTGGCCAGAAGTGTCTTCTACCACTTCATCAGGAACAACCATGTAGATCCAGACTACGACATGGTTTTGGGACGTCTGTAAATCCACTGAAACAAGGCAAGGCTTGACGTATCTCTGGAGAAATCGTCACCAAGGGACTCACCTGTAGGATCCAACAAGCTAGCAGACCCTAAAGATTGCTTACCTCCAGAACATCACCAAACAACAGATCTGGAGCTAAAAAATTGCATATATGAGAGGTAATGTCGTACACCTGTGGATTTCACCTACAAGTAAGTCTTGTTTAGCAACTCTCTTTACAACCAGTTGTCCCACGTCCCATCAAGGCTTGGGGACTTGATCCGAGTATCAACCTCACCACGCCTTGACGATGTGAATCGGAAGCTGATCCTTTTTAAAAGTTTGTCGAATGGATAGGGGTCGTCTCTACTGAGAATATTCAAACCAATAACCCAATCATCCTTAAAACGTGTCATCAACCTGAGATACCGAAACCCAACCCTTTCCAAAACGGAGACACTACAGCCTCTCCTGGAGAAAAGCCACATCTGATCATTAAAACTATATTAGGTGGATAATACAAACTCGTTAATACTGATAATCCAACAAGGGTAGTCGTACATGGAAGGTGGCTTAAAATGTCAAGGCTTAAACACTTTACCACCCCTGACAAATCCTTCAAGGCTTAAAACACTTTACCACCCCTGACAAATCCTTCAAGGCTTAAAACACTTTACCACCCCTAACAATATTTCTCTGATTTTACGCAACATTTGAAATTCCTTCAAAATATTTGCAGTGCTTTGTATTCATTCTTAGGATTTCAATTTACTTAATTAAACAACAATTATTTCCATTTCTATAAAATCCATGGCAAACCATTCAAAATCTACCTACTCAAAATCCCAAAACCACAGAAAATTCGGGTATCTCAGAAACACATAAAAACCCTCAAAACCTACTACTTAGAAAGGATCGTTGAGGACTGATTCAACCTATCAGCATACACTCTCTCTACTTTTGCAAGGGATTGAATTGCAAGCTTGAATTCTCAGGATAGTCTTTCAACATCACCTCTAGCCTTGGCAATCACTTCTAAACCGAAGATGCCACTACTTCCTTTAAGTTCTCCTGAATGGCCCTCATATGACGACAAAGCCATCCGAAAACAAGCTTATCCGTCTCGTCTTCATCCAAGATTCGGGTCCTGTGAAACGAAAATTCAAAGTCAACTTCAGCGTTCAGATACTAAATTGGTGCAGTTTTCATCGCATTGGCATCCTACGCAACGACACCTTTCGGAGCACCAAGTTCAACAAACTGTATTCGAAAGATCACAAGAACCGCACTTTGGAACTGAAGATATTCACAAGATCCCCTCGTTGTAAGGAAACTCTTCATCCTATAAAAGATAGTCAACCAGAGAGTGACAATCTTCACAAGGCCCTTTACTCTCCAAAGACATGCTGTAAAGGTATCTTCACCTCTCCCAACTACGTTGTCAGATCTGATAGGCGCCTACAAACCCTGACGAGGCCAAGACGTATCCCGAGCCTACTCCGTAAAATATAACTTCATAAATCAAAGATAAGTGAAACAGGGAACTGCTCACCGTAAAACATCTTATAACAATTAAGGATTCAGAAGATGGCTAAAGAGACGCCTCTTGGAACATGGTCTTTGAAGAAACCCGTAGCATCACGTCGTTAACAGGATACCTTTCATCTTATCCCCTTCGCCCTCGACGTCTCCAGAGGACTTCATCCATATAAGCATACCATCATCACATACAGAAGGGTAAAAAAAGCTTATGAGCCAAGGAGTTAGAATAAGACGCAACTTCATTCAATGCTCATGAAAATAATATTTTCTTTATCTAGTGCTCCCGTAGCAGCTCTATCAGCTCCCACAACAGCTCCACTAACTTCTACGAGAAATCAAAACATATTACATGGGGGGATTGTTCATGGGGTTTTGGTCTTGTGGTGAATGTATCATACGACGTGGCAACACCCCATGACAAGGAAGTTACAAAGTAGTGGTGACGGTTTGAGTGGTTGAAGAGGTGATGGAGTAATGACTTGGGAAGTTTCCAGAAACCTCCCAAGAAAATGTGGGCAGTTACACCATTCCTCCACAATCTTCATCACTCCACCTGCCCACTACCTCCACTATTTTACAAGGAAAATGTGTGTCACTAATCATTATAAATAGGCTAATTATCCTATTATGAAAACACAACAGACTTAGCAATCTCTCACGTTCTGTGATTTTCTCAATAGTTCTACATTTCTACACACAATTCAACACACAAAATTCCTTCAACTTTCTTTGCTTCCCTCCCCTAAGATCAACCCATTTTCTCTCCTTGTGACCGAAGCAGGGCGAAATGGATACTGTATTGTTTTAGGCTTGCCCTGTACGCTTTGATTTCCGAATCTAAAGAAAGTACTTCTACAGTACATTGTTTTGCCTAGAATCAACTTTTAGTTACTATAGCATTTATACTGTTGAAGTACTTTTTTTAGATTTGAGAGATCAATATGTATAATCTTGGCCTAAACCAAGCAATGGTCGTTCCATTCTTGCTTCAGTCAAAAAAATGAGAAAGAGAAGGGTTGGTCTTAGGAAGGGAAGCAAGAGAAGGTTGAGGTCATAGTATCAGACTCCGAAGGATGTAATTGGTGTGAATAGCTATGAAAAATGCTCTGTATGAGATGGTTGAATGATCGAGTTCAACTTGTGACATGTTTCATACTTTTTTTAATACTCGTTTGTTCCCTCTTTTGTTCAATATATTGAGAATCTATTTATATCATAGCTATTGTTAGGGCTACACAGGAACCAACCCGAAAAACCGCATCCGCACGAACCCGATAAAACCGCGGGTTTTTAAACCGAACCCGCCCTCCATGGGTTGGTATACGGTCTTGAAAGTTCAAAACCCGGTCACCACGGGTCGGTTTACGGGTTTAGTATAGCACCCGCCCGAACCCGCCCGTATAACCCGATTACATTGAGACGTTGATTTAGATTTATAGATTTAATTCTAGCCATAAATCTAACATGAAAGTTACCTAAAGAAAACCTAGTTTTTTCAGACATATCTGATTCTCTTCTCCGCCTCCTTCACTCTTCAGAGTTCAGACATGCGATTTGATTCTCTTCTCCGTTACTAAAAATCAAAATTGATTCACTTTCCTTGATTCATTTCGCTTATCTCTTAAGGTTAGTTGATTTAAGTCTTTAACAGTCGCTTGATTGATTCACTTCGCTTCTTCCACCCCCTTTCTCCTTATCCTTGTTCCTGCTGGGAAACAACTTTTTCCCAAGTTGTCTAATCGTAGTAGTAATCTATCTTGGCTTTGTTTCTTCTGTTTTATGATTTATATTGGTTTACAAGCAATTTGAAAAACTGGGTTTTCAGTTAATCTATCATCCCTTGTTGTTTAGTTGGTGTGTAGCAGTAACATGGTAACAGTCACTTAAGAACTAAATATGTTTGCTAACAAATCCTAAAATTCACGGTCTATCGTTGTCGCATCACTAACTACTTACTGATGTTGGACTAAAATTTTTCAAGTGTTCGATTTAAGCATGTCCTCTTCCCAAGGACTAAGTTAGGCTTTCGTTTGTGAATGAAATCATGTTCATGTATTATTATTAGTTAGTTACTTGTAGTTCAGAGGAGGAATTTTGTAACATATATTCTGTACATTAACGTGTACTTCTAATTAATCTTAATTTAGCTGTATAACAAATGGGTTCCTTCTTTCACAGCTCAAAATCCACCTTTAGCTTCTGGTGATCGCCTTGAAAACCAGATCACTGCACCTGTTCTTGATTGAATAATCATGTAACTGATATCTCCAGAGGCTTTGAGAGATGAGAACATTCAGCTGGTTGCCACATTTGGTAATGGCATAGGATAGTATGAAACCAGAGACTGCATTCAAATGGTTGCGCACATTCAACTGGTTGCCCACACTTGTCTGTCACTTTTACTAAACTAAACTGGACTCATTCTGCTTGGATTTGGAATATTATGTCATACTTTTTCTCTTTTTAACTACTTATTTGAGAAAGCAGTACAGTTTTTCACACTTTATGAGAATAATTCTCACTTACACAAAGAATCAAAATAACCAGATTTATTATTAGTTCATTTTGGGTGAACAACCCTATTATTTTGTATATATCTCCATATTATTTCAAAACTGACTGTTGCTGTCTTTTTTTGTATATATCTCCATATTATTTTGACGATGTTTGGTGTTTTTTGATGTTTCTTAGGGGGATTAATGGGTGATTCATCAACTCAATCTGTATTTGTAACCAGCCAAATGTCAAGTACACCTGCAGCTACACATGAAAGTCAAAATGAATCTACTACTAGGACACCTGAAAATCAAATTGCACTTTAAACTAGTTCCGAAGATGTAGCCCCAGTTGCAAATGCAGAAAACAAGAAGTCAAGATCCTTTTCTGGTGTATGGGTGAAGGAATTTACAAGGCTTGATCCTAACACTGCATAATGTAATCATTACTTGAGAATTACTCATGGTAATACTGTAATATTGTTTTTTTTTTCCTGTCTGAATTCCATGAATAATGTCTGTTTTTTCCTGTTTTTTTTCATGTTTATACTGTCTGTTTTGGCTGACTTTTGTTGTTTTTTTTTTTTGTCTGTCTGTGCGGGTTAACCCGCAAAATAAACCGAACCCGCCCGACCCCCATCGGGTCAGTTTCAATCCGAAACCCGCCTATGGACGGGTTGGTATACGGTTTTGAATATCAAAACCCGCCTATGGACGGTTTGGTAGTTGGTTTTACCCCAAAACCGACCCGCCCGCCCGTTGTGCAGCCCTAGTTATTGTAACCACCTGACGTCTTCTCTGGAAGAAACTGCCGATGGTTGAGTAGTGGTGAAGTGGAAAAGGTGTTGACAACTTCTCTCCACTTCGACCAAGTTTGAATAGTCAGTTACTCAACTTGCCACTCCTCTACTCAACTACTGATCGAAGTTTCTAGATTTTCTCTTAATTGGGTGCAGTTCTGCACCATAGTAGACCACCATACTAATACCCTAATAAATATCCCCCTATTTGTGACATTTGATGTCTCGTGTAATATTGTAGTATTAACCACTACTAATGTTAAGTCAAAAGAAACCTACTCAATGGGTCCCTTGACTAAAGAGTTGTCTTGCTTGACTAGATGATGAGTCTAGCAGACTAAAATAAAATAAATATGTCTCGCTTGACTAGATGATGAGTCTAGAAGACTAGAAAAAATAAATACAAGTGGATGCTGGTGAGCATGAAAAATTTATGTGAGGCCTCATACGAAGATATATGTGAGAGAGGCCTAGCAGAGCTTAGGATTTAAAGCTTGTCAAAACCTTAATTTTCCAAGTCAAGATATCCACGTGAAGGAAGAAGGAAGAGTGCCAAATCGATATATTCACGTGAAGGAAGAGGGAAGAGCGACAAACTTTTATCCAGAAGCAAGAGTCTCATGTTTTTCTCTTTGCACTCAGCCTCACACGTTGAGGGTAAAAAAGTAAAATGTCAATTTTTGACAAGAAACAAGACACCAATTTTTAACAAGAAGCAAGACGCCTACATTTTACTCTTTGTACTCAGCCTCACATGTTAAGAGTAAAAGAGTAAAATATGAATTTTTGACAAGAAGCAAGTCGTGTGAGTTTTGATTCTGAATGAAGGCGTACGAGTTTTGCCTCAAAAGTAGTCACAGAAGCTTAGCTTCTTAGCTAAGGTGCACACGTTGGAAGCAATAGAGGTAGAAATGTCTCCCTTTAAAAAATTAGGGTTAGAAAATGTTTGGCCAGAAAGCAAGGAGCTCACATTTTACTCTCGTGCTCAGCCTCACATGTTGAGGACAAGATAATAAAAATACCAAATTTTTCGAGAGAAGCATGACATCCATGCTTGCCATTTGAGTGAAGTCGTGCAAGCCTTGCCTAAGAAGCAAGGCGCACAAGCAAAGGTAAGGTGCGTTTGAAAAATTAGGGTTAACCTCCCTTTTCAAAATTAGGGTTTGAAAGTACTTTTTGACACGTTTTTGACAAACTTATAAGTGTTACGAATATTTTATCCAAATCAGGGTTTGAAAGTACTTTTGACACACTTATAAGTGTTGCGAACATATTTTCAAGCGTTTCGAAAACCCTAAATTGAAATTCTTTTTTTTGCAGAATTTTGAAGTTTAGTATTTCTCAGACCCGAGTCTTGAGAGGCAATTTACTATTTTATCCTTGTCAAAAACCCAACATATACACCTAGTTATACCCTTAATATCACAAAATTCCTTGAACATATCAGACAAATATTCACGTCCACGGTCAGTATGAAGAGTCTTCAAACTCTTATTAGTTTGGTTCTCAACCTCTTCTACAAAACGCTTGAAACAATCCAAGGCTTCATAGCGATGAGAGATCAAGTATGCATAACCAAATCGCATATAATCATCAATAAATATAAGAAAATACGAATAACCATGTTTAGATTTAACATTCATAGGTCCACAAATATCAGAATGTACCAACTCAAAGGGTTGAGTAGCACGTTTGGACTTACCAAAAGGCTTTCTATAAGCTTTGCCTTCTAGACAAGGTTCAAATACAAGTAAGGAGACTTTAGCGAGTGAGCCAAGATGGCCTTCTCGAGCTAACCGAGTCATCCTATTTTGTCCAATGTGGCCTAGTCTAGCATGCCAAGTCATACAATCATCAACATTACTACTACTAGCTTAGTGCACTCACGGCCAAAATATCCCTTGTTTTACATAGTTAGGTGAAAAAGGTACCTTTTTCGGCTTAGTGCACTCACGAACAAAATGTCCCTTGTTTCCACAGTTGTAGCATTTCAATTTGGACTTATCCATTTTACCAGCTCGCTTGCCATGATGGAGCTTAGATTTCTTTTTTGCCTTACTAACATCCTTTTGGTTGTTGTTCTTGCGCTTACCCTGTGGTTTGCGCTCACCTTGAGTATAAAAGGAAGCCACATGTGTCGCCTCTTGGCGCTCAGCCTCAAACTCAACGTGTCGGGAAATGTCAGAATAATTCTTGATGCTTTCATTAAGTCAAAATTTGTTTCATATGCACCCAAGAATCAGGAAATGACTTTATCACACCTAAAACTTGTTGTTCATTAGTAAGAACATTCCCAGAAAATTTTCAACTCACGAATCATAGATGACATTGCCATAAGATGTTTAGTCATGGTATGTTTATGATCCTTTCGGTAGACTTCAAATTTCATCACTAAGCTGCAAAGTCTAGTAGTGGACGTACCACCAAAGTTAAATTTCAGCTGGTCCCACATCTGCTTGGCAGTAGAAAAATTTCTCATATTATCCAATAAGATCATCATGTATGCTACCCAACATAGTATAGCATGCATTGCGATCTTCCTTTAACCAAGCATCGTAGGCTTTAAGGTCACGACGGGATTGGGCAGCGTTACCTTTTGCAGGTCGAATCATTTTATTGGTTAAGAGTTCCATTTGTTCTTCTGAATTTAATAAGTGTTGGATTTTCCTATGCCACATATCATATTTCTTCCCATCAAGTTTTTCACTCTTGGTGAGATCAAGAATCACATTCTTGGTAGCCATTTCTACACGTTTATTGCACAAAGATTGACATTATTATTAAGTGTACACTCACAATACTGTCTTAAAATCTAATTGATAAAAATTACATTTGCATATAAATTTAGGATCGAAAATTTTGCCATGCTTATAATCAACACCCAAACGTGTAATCCAATATAACGTCTATCAATTAATTTTAGACTAGTAAAAGTTGGTAAAGCACATAACTTAAACCAATGGAACCACATGAAATACAAACAAACATGTTATGCATATTTATAAATTATATGGTCATAGAATCAGAATCATCGTATGATCATGTTAAACAACATACATAGTATATAAAATATGACATGTGAATACAAAATAGCACATAACTTGTAAATACAAATAAAAAACACTAGCACATCTTATTTACTGGACACCTAGTCCATATATACCATTAAGCAGTAAACAGTTCACCGAACAGACTTTTTGTTTATTTTTTATAGAAAAATGGACACTAAGTCCTGTTTACCACTGTCACCGAATTAAAAAAGTCTGAACACTCAGTCAAATAATTTATTTATTTATTTAAATAAATTATATAAAAAACAAAAAAAAATTATTTATAAAATAATTTCACCGGGTATATACATTTACTGGACTTAAGGTAATTTTAGAGACACTAAGCCAATTACCCTTCATCGCGCACCAAGCCTTACTGAACACTAAGTCCACTTTCATTCGTGTTTGGAGTTCTAGACACTAAATCCAATTTCACTCACCGAACAGAACTTTGAGTTAGGGACACTAAGTCCACTTTCACTCACCGAACAGACGTTTGTGTTATAAGCTAAGTTCTGGATAGTCCATTGAGGCAATTTAGAGCGTCCACGGTCATCAGACCATTACCAAAGATCAAAGAGTAAAAATTTTACTCTTTGGTCCGCCCCAAACATAGCGGGTTAACGAGTAAAATTGATCGGGCGGTTGTCTAACCTAACGCTTGTAGTTGGGCGGACGTCTGGATATATGTTTGTTGAGATGGGCGTACGTCTAAAAAAACGTTTACGTGGGGCGGACATTGATTGAACGTTTGATGGGAGGCGTTAACGAAAAGTACACCTGATGATAGACGCACTCCTACACGCATGCCCCCAGAGACGGACACTTTCTTAGACGAACGCCTGATGGGGCGGTTTCATAGCCAAACACGCGTATTTTATCTAACACGTGCAGCTGGTACGTGGGAATGATGAGACGGGCAGACGCTTAACATAACGCCTGGTTTATCAGGCGCTTCCCTAGCCGAACGCCCGTCTCACCAGGCGGACGGCTGGGTGAGCGCATGGAAAAATTGGCGGACATATATGCTCATTGGCTTTGAAAACTTCTCGCAAACTTTGGCAAGCACACATCAAAACGATGGCAACAGGCAGTAAACCCTTGTCAAAGCAACAAATAAAAAAACAAACTAACCCAACTTTCTTTCCTGTATTTCCGATCACAAAACAAAACCCAAATCACCAAATAACTTAGAACATTAATTCCTTGTCCTTATTGCATTCGAATTTTTCATTAATCCCCTTGCAAACATCCACCAGACCCATGGCTAACAGCTGCAAATCTTGGCTCAATAAATGGTCATTCAGGTCGTTTCACAAACACCTTGTGTGCGTATTGCCAACTAATGATGGGAAGAGTCCGTTTGTACTTGTCTTTTTTCTCATTGATTCTCCTTCCCTGTAATTACACATTCAACACAATTAACACACCTATTTCAATTCATTGATTCATAAACCCATCGAAATAACTCATCTTTCAATCCTCTTCAGTGCATTCTCTTCTATACGTCTCAACTGTCTCACATCCAACCCATGAGCTCTATATGTTTCATGGAAACATCGAACTCAAGTCTCATTCATCATGGTAATTCTGTCCATACCCATCTTCCAACCCTCCACAGAAAACCCACAAAGTCAACCACTTTCCCTTGTTCTGTTTCTCTCATTTGAACCAACACCTAACTTCAATCTCTGTCGGTTTTCTTGTTCCAATTAAATTACCTTCAGCAACCTATCATTCTACGTCACAGAAACAGATTCTCTTCGAACCATCTCTCTAGCCAATGACTCTGCCGACGTAAGAACCTTGGTAACACCCATTGAAACCATGGCTTCTTGGATGACAGCCTTAAAACTTCTCTGCTCGTGAACTGGTCTAGACGCACGCTACAACTTAGGAGGACGTTTAGGATGACGCCCACACTCAGGCGGAGGTATAAGAATACGCTTGATTGGGACATTGATTTGGTTAACGCCTGTCAGTGGGCGTGCTCCTACTGTAACGCTCCGCTAGACGCACGCTTGGGTGAACGCTTCATTAGGCATAACTTTGGTTAACGCCCGTATAAGGAAATGTAATTCTAGTTGCACGCCTGCCACCAGACGGAGACCTGGCTGCACGCCTAGAACGAGACGTAACTCTGGCTTCCCGCTCGACTATACTTCGTTTGGTCCAGAACTAGACCATTTTTGGTCGTGAACAGTGCAGAAACTGGACCAAAGAGTATTTGTAGTCGGCCCAAGGCGTTTAGGTTTTGACGGACCAAAGACCAAATATGGGTTTGGTCCGTCATTTGGTCCAACGACTGTAGACGCTCTTAAACCATATATACTACATCTCCATGTACGGGTATAGAAAAACAAAAATAGAAATAAATCACAAAGATTTTGTACTGTATGACACAAAAAAAACAACATGATATTTGCATTTTCCAATGCAAATTCATATCATCTCTCCTATTGTTATTGGTTGTTCAGTTTCTCTAATACCAATCATTTGGTGTTATCTTGCGCATGGGGATACAAAATAACAAAAACCTTTGAAAAAATTATACATCAAATCATCACTGTGAAATCATGTTACTGCGCACATCATAACAAAGATACAAAATCTTCCTACATATATCTATAGGATCTTGATAATCAAGTAATTTAATAAATAATAACTCAATCAATAATATGATGAAAAATAAAAATCATATTATCACACATATAACAAACAAAAAAGAATCACTCAAATCGTTGAATCAAGTAATATTAAACAGCTGTAGATGCAATAATTCAAAAACATGATTCAAACAATGAATTCGGGTAGGTTACTTACCTGCGGAAAAACCGAAATCATTAGGATCGATTGATTGATGTTACAAGCCTCTTTGAGGATCCTTCTTTTTTTTTCGATTACTGTGAAGTCTTGAATATAATCTACTAGAGACTATACTACTTGTTCACACGCTAGTCTTCCTAGAGAAGTAATGGAATAAAGAAAATATTATTTTCTATAAACCCTAGTTTTGTAGCCGTAAAACTTCTTAGCATAAGATTAACAAATATTCTTATATATGGTTTCATGGACTTGGAAGTAGTCACCTGTAGGATTCTCGGTCAAAACTTATCAGAAATTTATCAGAAACTTATCAGAAATTTAATTATTCATTTCAATATATACGGGCATATAAGTAGATTTGGTCATGGTTCAAGACACCTAACTGTTGTATCTGCAACAATAAAAATATTAAAACAGAATATGTTAACGTTAATAAAATCTCTGAATGATATGCACACAAAGGACAGAGACACCTGCTCAGCAAATTGTCCTTAACACAATAGTCCACGGGTACTCCTTAAGAATGAGAGATGTTATACCCCAACAACGGAGATGTGTCCAGGATAGAACTGCCCGTTATGATTTGTATAAGAACAATACAAATCACCCTCAAACGAACTTAACAACAAGATAGTTACAAAAGGGAAGTAAAAAAGCAGTGCGTAAAACGAAGCAGGAAGAGGGGAAAAGAAGGCAGGATAGTAGCTGCTTCTGGTGTAAGTTGAAATGAAAATTTAAGTTTTTTTATAGGCGAGAAGATGAGAGAAATCAGTCAGCCATCAATGAAAATAAATTTTATAATTAATCAAAAATTTATGTGCGAATTGATTAATTACTGGTAAAAAACGGTCAAGATTAATATACGCCGGGTCAGGCACCCCCCACATTAAAGACAAAATTTAATTTTAATAAATTCTTTAGGAAATAACTTAAAAATATTTTGTGTAAACCCCATACACAAAAGTGTGTAAACCCCTAAGGGGCCTCCCTTAGATGTAAATTTCTAAGTAATATGGAGAGGTAACATCTTTAGTTTCTCCTATGTGGGACTAAAGATTCATTCACAAATAGTGAAAATGTGCTAGTTTCCTTAGTGACTTCTTGGTCCTAAGTTCCAATTAATCCAAACCCAAAAAAATAATTAATTAAGCCCATTTTCTCCAACAATCCCCCACATGAATGAAAACCCGATGAAAATCGGAAATCAGAAAGCGAGAAATACCACTATAGGGAATAGGTGTCCATAAGGCCTTGAACCTTTGCTTAGTGAGAAATTACCGGAACTACTTGATGGACAGTGAACGCGATGTCTTGAACTGCCATCGTTTGGTGTAGTTCATCAATAACTTCCATGCGTGATATCACTCTAGGTGCTGTCAAGTTCGTGTCGTTGTGTCCATTTTGACCCTGGACGTATCCCGTTTCTCAGAATGCTCTAGAGAATCATCTCAATTCTCATAGGAACCGGCTCACTTCCACATTCAGATAGGTGAGTTCCATCAAGAGTGTTTACAAGACCATGTTTGTGAAGAAGAAAGAAGGAATAAGGTTATTTCAGCTCAATTCTCCTTTTTCATCTTTTGTGGATTCGTTCTTAAATTCGTTTATCAAAACTCACATGCCATTAAAATGTTTAGTAGTGTATCAACTTCAGTATTAGTGTATTGATTTGCTGTTAAGTTAGGGTAAACATCTCATATGTGTGTTTCATGTGCTATGATTGATTTATGTATCAATTTTTGTATATACTAGTCTATTATTGTGTTTTTTAAGTATGTGTATCAAAAATAGTATTACTAGTAATCTTTTTTTGGGTGTATAAAACCCATGGCCATGGAAATTGATGACAAAGATCAGCATCTTAGTTAACAAATATACATGTTTAGTAAACAAATGGTGTATGCTATTAAATGCTTGCTGATGAAAGAATTACAATTAACATGGTTATAAAGATTTAGCTTTATACTCCTTGTAAATTGATTAAGTAATCCATTTTTTCCGCGTGCTGTTGTCAAAATATTTATGCTTCTGTGGGTGTTAAATTTCAGTGGATTGATATTCTGTTAATATTCTTTTCCAGCTTCATTAGGATTTTGGTTTAGAACTGCACTATTATTTGATTGCAATAAAGTACCATGTATGGATTGAGCTTTTAGACCTATTTGGTTTTCGATGAAATCTATGTTTGGTAGGACAGATTGTTGAAAATTAATACTTCTATTTTTTAGCTCGATTCCATTACAAACATGGTACTCTTGCTGATTTTCTCTTACTTTTTTAGATAGGTATTTCTTGTATTATCACAGTCCGAAAAAGAGCTTTCTCATCAATTAATGGCAATTTTCTGGTTGTTACTTGCAGGAGCTGCACTTAATGTCTATGAAGGTCCTCAACCTAAAAGTTCTCGATTTGGAAATGTGTCTCCGTTGCAAATGAGCATGGAATTTGGCTACTACAGGAACCATTCTTTTGGCATTCGAATCGAGGTACTTGTAACTCCATACCATTGGGGAATGCATTCGGATAACTATTATGTTCGATATTACACACTACAGCTATTGACAACACTACTTACACATTCTCAAAATAGGCATCATACTGTCTGTGATTATTATGCATATTCAATTAATATTTTGTTGTTATGCTAAAATCTAGAATCCTAGGTTTGCTTAGTGATTAGGGGGTTGAGGCTTTATGTTCCTGTTTCAGATTACAAGAAGCGATCCTTACCATACCTCGTGGAATAACACAGCTTATGGACATGCTCATGGATCGCGAGGGTTGTACTGAACTTCACTTTCTAATGCAAGTACTTATTTTTCTCTATCTTAGGGTGTTCTCCAAAGGAAATATAAAAATGATACTGTCGTAGGAGCATGTTCACATAACCAATTAGGATTTAGAAACCTGCACCCTGGGAGCAACTTAGTGCAATCTTTTTTCCCATTAATAATAAAAAGAAAAAAAGGAAAATTGTATGTGTTTTACTTTCTTGCTCTTTCCTTTTACCTTCCATCTTTTTTTTTTTCCTTTTCAAATCTGAATATTTGCTTTGCTCGGTAGGTTATACGAAATGAGGCCTTGTTACTTCTTAGGTACTTGACTCGTGAAGCTGAGATGACTCCATTGCCTTTGAAGACTTTTTTTTATGTTTTATGTGCACCACTTTTTTGTTAACAAGCTTTGATTGTTTTCAGGAAATTCAAAAAATATTGGTCTTCGAAGGTGCAGTGGAAAAGATAATATAAAAGAGGACTTGTTTCCATACTAGTTTCTCAAACAAATGCAATGACTCCCTCAACTTTAGAGAACACTAGCATTAAATTTGGAAGGTTCGTGTATTTATGACCACCATATCCTACTCAACCATTTTAGTTTTTGCGGTAATTACTAGTCAATTAATACTCCTGATTATTTTTGCAGAGAGCTGTTACAGGATCTTACTGTTAATGAGAGCGATGGAGATCTTGAGGTAAACTGATCTAAAAATCTGCAATGGATATCCTTTTGTCTTTATACCGTTTACATGCTTCCTTTATAGCTCCTAATTTGTGCTTGAAGATAACATCCTCATGTTTTATTTTCCATGTACGCAAAACAATACTTTTTACTCGTTTTTACTTTAGATTGGTGCTCGAATTTTGTGTGACATGGATATATATGTAGTTCATTATGTTGCAAACTGCTAATTAGTATTTCTGGTCATACTGCCAGATTCTTTCTAATTTTTTCAAGTGCAGTCTTGTTGCAGGGCTGCTAGTGTTCTTTCTCATTTGCTGAAGGATAACGTCCAATGCAAGGAACTGGTATGCACTCTCAACTCTTCTTTAACTTTTCCTTTTTTGTAGCATGGTACTACAAAGATTAAACTAAAAATCTGGGGGAACTGATGTTTACAAGGAAAATAAATATATTATCAAAGAAAAAACATATCTCAATTCAGTACCACACTTAAACATATTATAATGTATGTTTTGAAAAAAGACGACGACCTTCTAATGTTTTTTTCCAATGGCATCTTCTGACTTTTGGTGTTAAACATATATATATATATGTATGTATGCATTTGGAGTTTCCAGGAAACAAGGAGTTGTCGGTGGAGGCACATTCTATAGTTTTGTTGCTTTGGTTTTGCGTATTGTTTGAATAATATCATTCAATTGCAAGTATTGGTCAAGTCATTTGATAGTGCAGAGTCTTTCTAATCCTGTTGAACTGTTTTAGAGGTTCTCTTCCTGTGTTAAAAACTTTGAAGAATGTTTCAGGCACTACGATGCATTGTTGATTTGGTTGCCAGGCATCCACAAAATCGTGATGCACTGGTGATTTGGTTGTCTCTCATGTGAGCTATACTGGTAATGGTCATGGATTACAGGCTAACATACTCGAGTGGGATGGAAACATTAATGTTGATTAACATCTTTCATACAAACACATGGGCTGAGCTTGCTAGGTAGTGAACCTGATTAGAGCTAGTTTGTCAGTAAATGAAGACATAGATGGTGAAGTCTTACCTTCCAACTTAGTGTTGAAGCTTTCTGGTTGTTCAGCTTGTAATAGGAATGTAAAGTTAAGCATTTGAATTTTTCAGATTTGTAACTTAAAGTATCTTAGATAGTTAAAGATTTGAAGTTGTAAACTGAGTGCACTTTTGAATACAATTCAGTTTTAAAGTCATCATCAATTTAATTTTTTAATAATACAATTTTGAAGTCATTATCAATTTAATTATGATTCAGCTTTTAATTTTAGATACACCTGAATCAATTTCCTTTTTTTTAAATAATATATGACCTTCAATCAGTTTTATAATTAGACAGTTGAAGGGAGTCGTAATGTTAAAAGATTTTATAGAATGTCAGCCACAGTCGTTTTGAGAAATAAGACTCCAATACTAGAGGTCCTAGGAGCAGTCATTTTTAGTAGTTTTAAGAGACTTTCTAACATACGTTTTTTTTTTTTTTTTTGCATTTTCCACTAGTGTTTACTCCTATGGAGTAAAAGGGGAACGCTTAAGTATTTCTCTTTGAGAGATATTCTTCTAATCCTAAGTATATCATCAATTTCATTCTTTATGTGAGTAAGAACTTTAGGACCGAAAGCTATGGATGATTTCTCAAAGTTAACAGCTTGACTAGAAAACTTACTGAAAAGGTCAACAATCTTAGCAAGATGTCTAGCTTCTCTAGTTCTAGCTCTGATAAAAATGAGACAATCGTCAACAAAAAACAGGTGAGAAACAAATGGGATAGTAGTACTTACCTTGACACCATGAATGAGATTGTCCGACTCATCCATAGAGAGGGACATAGAAAGAGCCTCTATACATAAAATGAAAAGATAAGGAGACAGGGGATCACCCTTTCCCAAACCTCTTTGAGGCTTATAAACAAACCTCGGGAGCTATTCAATAAATGGAGGTGGACACAGTAGTAACACATTGTTCTATAATTGCACACCAAGAAGAAGAAAAACCCAATTTGGACAATACTTAAAAAAAAGACCATTATATCCTATCAAAAGCTTTGGACATGTCTAATTTAATTAACATATGTTAATACCTAAAAATTGATCCTAGGAAAAACAAATACACCGCTATGGTACTTCCGTTAGGTTCGAAAATCAAAATCGTATAGGACAAGCCTAAACCACGAAAATAGCTGTTCCGTCCTGATTCGGTCAAAAGGAACGAAGATGGGTTGATATTAGGGGACGAAAGCAGAGAAAGTTGAAAAAAATGCAGTGGTATTGAATTGTGTGTAAAGGTGTTGAACTATGAAGAATAACAAAGCTTGTGAGAATGATAAGCTTGTTATGTTTTTCTGAATAGACGAATGAGCCTATTTATAATAGTTAGGGATACGCACTGCTTTCCTCGTAAGTAGTGGAGGTAGTGAGGAGATGGAGAAGTGGAAATCGTGGATTTAATGGTAAAGTCATGTATGATATGTTTGAGAAGTTTTTGAAAACTCCTTGACCATTACTTCATCATCTCTTCAACTGCTATAATCGTCACCATTGTTTGTAACTATCCCATCATGGGCTGTTGCCACGCCGCATGTTGCTATAAACCACCAGATTAATACCCCATGAAGAATCACCCCCATGTAACATGTTTTGATTTCTCATAGAAGTTAGTGGATTCATGGACTATTAGACTCAAAGCACATGAGTAATTGGGAATTTTTCGTAAGATAATACTACCAATAAGTTTATGCCAACACAACATGGTCGTGGAATATTTGTGGCATGTTTGAAACATACAAGTTGTGCTAGCAACAACAACGCACATAGGTGACATTGGCATGGCCGAGGTGTTACTAGAACATGCTAGTGTTGTGGTCATGGCTTCAGTGCTGCTAGCACTGATACTTAGGCACGCTAACAAGTTAATGCTGCTGGAGATACAGTGTTTCTATGGCCTTCTAGCCTAGCAAGGTGATAGCGATGGCGCTGGCGCTGGCAGAGTGGCCATAGCCTGCTAGCGCTAGCGAAGTGATGGTGCTAGCGCTGGCAGCGTGGTCATAGCCTACTAGCGCTGGCACTTGCCAGTGTCGTGGACATGGCCTATCTGCTGCTAGCGCTTGCCAGTGTTGTGGCCATGTCATATGCACTACTAGCGCTTTCCAGCATCGTGGCCATGGCCTTCTTTGGGTTTCTCAATCGCATGAGATCTAGTGTTGGCATTATGTTTTGCCGATACTGTATTTATGTAGTGTGTATGCAACATATTCAAGGAATTAAGCTCTGTGACTCGAAGAAATATTCAATATGTCTCTGTAATTAGATGGTATACATCTAATTAGTGTCTTCATTCAGGGATGGCATAGAAGCTCACTCTGAATGTTCTTAATTTTACATAATCAATGTGTTCAGATTAATGTGGATGGTTTGCATGGTCGCACATGAAATAATGAAGGTTTATCCAAGTAAAGCCCTGAAATTTTACGGGAGAATCCATATATAAAAGAGCTAAAGGATTAATGTGGCCATGAGCTGAATACGCATTCCTAATTCTCTTGCGGAATATGAGACAGAAGTACGTATCAATAATTCTGATTCTGGGTCAGAACATTGATACATAGATATTTATTTAATATCTATGTAGTTGAGCAGAGGCGATATTATAATTTCCCCCCTTGTCAAAATCCACCATCAACAACCCTAAGGACAATATTGTTCTATACTAGTGGCCAATCCATCTAGGAGCTGTCCAATCAGTATGATAAAAATGAGTACAGTACAAGTACTGAAATACTCCATAAATATATATAGTACGCCGAGAGTCAAGCCGGTGAATCCCTAACACATATATACTTACAGATATGACTCTGATACAAGGTCAGAGACGAATTTACCAGATTTTCCCTTGTCAAAAACTCACCATCAACATTAAGTCCCCTGCTTAGCGCGGAACGATAATATATTTCGTGGTAAGCACTAGATAATGACAGTAAGACAGAAAATTTTCAAAATTTGAAACTCAGTTCTAGAGTAGTTACTTAACTTTATCTCCTCTAGGTAATGTCCTTGGCGTAGACTTAGATTCTCTTGTGGGCAAGCAGCAGACTCCAAGTCTTAAAATTTGATTATGCATTGCTAGGTGCTAGTGATGATATCAGCATAGATGAAGCCTGTAGTTGTAGCCCGTGGTAGCGAGATTGAAAGTAGTAGAAGACATCATGAGAAGTTGATGATAGACTGAAGTTATGGATAAGGCTGGCAGTGGGCTCCAATATTTTTATTGTAGATTCGAGCGCATCAAGTCTTGAAGTATGGAATATGCGTCGACTTCGTCTTATATTAACAGGAGTATTGAGTAACCGGACTCACATCAACAGTATCAGAAGTTGAGACGACAAGGTTTGTAGCAGCGAAGCAATGATGACATGAAGTTGGTGACGTTTTCTGACATTGTGAAATATCTTAGAAGATGATGTAAAATCCGAGGTGAATGTCTCATCGAGTAGATGTGGACCTGTAGGTGGATGAGATCTCTGTGTGGCTGATTTTATTGAATCATGTAAGGAGACCCTAGTTTGTGCACCATTCACTCCAGGAGCCTTAAAATCTTCATACAATGTTCGTTTCTGACATTTAACCCCAACTTTTGAAGCTAAGAGATTTAGCTATTATATGCAAAAAGAATCACCTGATTCATAGCTTGTATGTTCAATTAACCATGCATGCAAATTTATAATTTGTAATCCCGTGCAAATTTTCAAACTCCATAGACTAGGGAAATAGTCACATCTCTTAGCCCATGTGATTGTTTGCGGCGTATTAAAATGCGAGTCTATAAATAGGTCACGATTAAATGCCTGCTCTTAGTCGAAGCAAGAATTGCAAGGAGGTTCCTAAGCAAGAAGGCTTATTACATAACCATATAGGGCTAGCGTTGGCACTAGGCCAGCACTAAAAAAAGAATGTCACATCTCTAAGGGAAGCAGCTAGCATAGCTAAGAATGGTTTCCTAGTGCAAAGTAATGCATCGCTAAGAGAAGCCTCTAGCAAGGCTAGCACTAACTCCTTAGCGCAAATATAAATGAGTTGTTAGGACGCTGCTAGGAAAGAAGCTAGCGCTTTAGCGCAAATGGTAATGCTTCCCTGAACGCTGCTAGCAAAGAAGCTAGTGTTTTTAGTGCAAATGGTAATACGTCCCTGGGACGATGCTAGCAAGGAAGCTAGTGTTTTTAGCGTAAATAGAAATACGTACCCAGGACGATGCTAGCAACGAAGCTAGCGCTTTAGTGCAAATGGCAATGTTTCCCTGGAACGAAGCTAGCGCTTTACCAATTGAAAATATGATGCGTCCTTGGGACGCTGCTTTAGTATGGATAACGCTAGCCTTGTGATAGCATAGGAAAAAGGCTAGAGATAGCCTAACTCAAATGCACAATGTGTCTTTGGAGGCATTGTTCTTTGCTTGTGGCGCGTCCAAGAGGAATGATGCATAATTTGTGGCTTGTCCTTGAGCAAAAGGCTAAAGTGGCATATTTTAAGCTCAAGACTGCAATTTGTAATGTGTTCTTTACAAACAAGGTATTAAGTTAAAATGTATCTTTGTGGATTAAGAATTAGCTATTCCTAGATTTGATAGATGTTATTGGAACATCGATATGCATTCGAGACGAGTTCAAGGAATTCAGCCGTGGAATTTGTACGACCTGAGACTGATTCGATATAGCATAAATATTTTCAATATTAGAGAGGTTACATGATCAATTTAGAATGCCTGTAGATATTTGTAGAGACTGTATTCTTAATTCACTTGAGAAATATGAGTAGAAATACAATATTTCATGTTTTGGTATAAAACTAGGAATATGAGCATATACTTCTATGTTCCTGCTGCTAAGCAGAGGGCAATTTTATAATTCTATCCCTTATCAAAAACTCACCATGTACCGGTTGACATTCTCCCTAGAGAGAATGAAGTTCCTGGATGACATATGATTCTTGTAAAAGGGAGGATCTAAGAATGCTGGAGCCGGCTTTAGTTTTTGTTATCGTGGAGCTTTGCCTGGACCGTGGGGTGGAGTTTGTCCTTGGACTGGTGTTAAGTTTAAGGATAGAGCTGGGGTTGAGGATGATAGTAATCGCTTATCTTGTGAAGCTTGCTATGATAAACCCTGCTTTTGACCCCTTCGTTGCTGACATCGCCTACGGACGGTTGGATTTTGTATTGCTTATTCACCAGACATCTTCTCCCACGGGTATCTCAATGACTTTCTTTTCTTAACATGTCTTTTATTCTCTAGTGAAGCAGAAGAAGTAGTCACCGATCACTTAGCGGCCTCATGTAGTTTAGAGAAAGCTTGGAAACACAATATTTTTTAAAAGAGCACGATAGACAAGAATCATATTATAGACGCAAAGCTCCACCAATAATTTTGTAGTTCATGAACTATGGCAGTCGAGAATCTAGATCTCGAACAAGCGTACATAGTCATCCAAATATTTGTCGTCTCTCTAGAACAATATTCTCAGATATGAATATTTTTATCCCCATCATAGAGAGAGAATATGAAGAGATATATCCCCCTGGCAAAGGATCTTTTGGATGGAAACAGGGTTTAAAGGTTGGTACTGATGAAGTGAGACTGGACCCTCCTTGCCTAAAGATTGTATGAGTCTCTCCAGATATTCATGGGTGACAAGGTTGGATTGATGGCTCCTAGGTTGTTTTCTTTGAATGAGGATCTCGTCATCGTCTTGAATGTTGATTCTGGAGCTGTAGACGTTGGTAGTTTTGGAATCGTTGATTGCTGCAACTTATGATGGATTTATTATGGAAAAAGTTATTCCGTTAGAGTCTTAAGACAAGTGAGTAACTCCTTTTGAGTGGTAGCCATGTTTGTTTGTCTTTTGGACAGAACCTTATGTTTTTGCATCAGATCAACTATGTTGAGCGGAGTTTGAGTGTTCCTGGTATCTTCAACAGTAGTGTTACTAGGAGGAGGTGTGGTGGTGGCGTCAACAGTGATGTTGGTAGGAGGTGGGTTGGTAATGACAGGAGTGGCATCAGAGCCACCACCACCAGTATTACGGGAATTAAGATTAGTCGTAGTTCTGATCCATGCCTAAGATTCACCATTTTTGACGATTGAAAATTGGATTTGTAATCGAGAAGTTGATCTCCCACTGTGGTCGCCAATTTTTTTAGGGTGAAAACAAATGTATTGCAAAAGAGTACTTTATGTAGCTTCGAGATATCAAAATCGAACAGGACGAGCCTAAACCAAGAAATGGCCATTCACGTCTTGCTTCGGTCACAAAGGTGGAGATGATGGGTTGATCTTAGGGGAGTGAAGCAAAGAAGAATGAGAAATTGATGGTGCATGGTTGAAGACTGAATACAAGACTGTAAATCGAAGTATCTCTGGGATAGAACTTTGTTATATTCTTAATTCCTTTTTGAATAGATGAAGCCATCTATTTTATAGCCTTGTCGTGAGCACATTGATTTCTCGTAAGTTGTGAAGGTTTGTAGATGAGTTTCTTACTAGGGATAGAATTGTAAAATTTCCCTCTTCTAAGCAACAAGAATATATATGTG
>JAJJMC010020031.1:8535561-8565449 GCA_023531435.1 Papaver californicum
TAGAATTGTAAAATTTCCCTCTTCTAAGCAACAAGAATATATATGTGCATATTTATGCGCATATGCTTAATATAGAATATTGTGTCTCTACTTATATTCCGCAAGCAAATTAAGAACGCAGATTCCCTCCAAACATTCTAAACTGGCCTTGCAGCCTCCTCAATACTCATAATGCTCATGCCATATCGAACTAGTCTCAAGTTGCATAAATTCAACGACTGAATTCCTTGAACTTGCCCCGAATGCGTATTAATGTTCCAACAACATCCATCAAACTCGGGAATAACTAATGTTTAAAACTTGAAATATATTCTATCTTAGCGCTTTATTCGCAACGAATGCTCCTCAAATTGCTCTTCTGAGCAAAAATATGTTACTTTAGCACTTTGCTTAAATATAAGCCACAAAGTATGCGCCATTCCTCTTGGACGCGCCATAATAAAAAAGCAATTCCATAAGAATGCATCAAACCTCTGATCTAGGCTAACCCTAGTCTTTTCTCATATTAGTGCCAAGTTAGCGCTAGCTATTTGGCTTAGCACCACATTGGCACCAGCTAGTCACATTAGCGCTAAAAGCGCTAACTTCCCTGATGCTAACTCTAGCACCTGAGAAGCGCCAACTAACCTAAAATGGTCTCAGCTAGCACATCTTGGCATAATGAGGCCTTAGCTAGCGCGCCACCACCTTAGCACCTTAATCTTAGCACTAAAAGTGCCAATCCTAACCCTAGCGCCAAAAGCGCAAACTCTCTTAGCTAGCTCCAGCCTGACGCGTCCCCGAGTACCAGCCTCATTTGGCTAAGGCGTCCTCGAGTAACGGCTAAGGCCAATACGCCCCTTAGCTCCAATGCGTCCATGCTAAGCTCAAGCACGCCTCCCTAAAATCAAATACGTCCCTGCTATCTCGAGAACGTCCCTAGCCTGGATGATACGCCTTAGCTCGAGCACGTCCCCAAGGACGATGCATCCTAGCTTCTCGAGAAATTCCCCATGACCGATGCACTTCTAACTTCTCCAACACATCCCTAGATTGGACCTGCTAGCCTCCGCGTCTCAGCTCCTTAGCGTCTCTAGCCTAGCAGGCCTATGGACAATGCGCCCTTGTCTTAACATGGCCATACATAACGACTTAGCCACAAGTGTATTAACGCTAATACCTTAGTGCTAACTATACTATTGAAGTGCTAACTTCAAACCTATTTGACACTAGCTTCCTAGCACTAATATAATTGATATTTACTAGAATATATGCATATTAGTCTTACTCCTGAGACGTTAGCGTATTAGCCTTTTATAACTAAAAGAGCTAGAACATTCTTATTTGCGCTAAGTAGCTAGTACTAGATTTGCTAGCTACTCTCCTCAGAAATAAGCATTTCTTATCAATATGGGTCCAACATTAAGTCTTATATGGATTCTAATAGGTCTCCTTGCTTAAAAATCCCTCTACAACGTTTGGCCTCAAATGCCTCTGAGACTTATGTTAAGTCACTTCTTAGCTAATACTTAGTCATTAAATGTGCCATGTTACTTTTAAACAAGTACATGACCACTAAACTTTCCAGACTCGACATTAATTAGTCTGATTATCAATTCAGTGAGTCACACAACTTTCCTCACTGACTTAACAAGTTATTTGACTTGACTTGACTCAATCAAAACAATAGTGTCTCATGACTCCACTATTTCCACGAGATATCAAATACAACATATGGGGGGATTCTCATTGGGGTATTGGTCTGTCGGTCTACGACAATCGTGGGTGTTGGCACCACCTCCACGAACAAGAAGGTAATAAGTAGTGGGCGGTTACAGAGCATTTAAGAGGATGGGGAGTAGTGGTCAGACAGGTCTTCCCTACTTTCTAGGCACCACCCCACTACAATCTCCATAATCATCACTTCTCCACCCCTTCCTAACTTCCACGACTTACGAGAAATCAATGTGTCTTCTTTGAACTATAAATAGATGATTCTTATCTATTCGAAACAAGACAGACAAGACACTCAGTTTAGAGAAACAAAACTTACAGAATTAGCGATTACTCTCAGAGAATCCATTTTGTTTTTCATATACTATCGCACTGATGTTTTCTCAACCTTCTTTGCTTACCTCCCCTAAGACCTACCCAAATCCTTTCCATATTTATAATCGAAGTAGGACGTGAACGATCATTTGTTGGTTTAGGCTCGTCCTGTTCGAGCTTGATCTCTCGAACCTACTTGAAAGCACGATTCTACCTTATATTTGTTTTCACACTAAAACAAGGTTGCGAAGAGATGGAGAAGTGATGATCGTGGAAATTGTAGTGGAATCATGTGCTGCAAATAGATGACGATATAACCACTACTCCTTATCCTCTCAACTTCTCTTAACCGTCCCACTACTTATCACCTTCTTGTCGTGGATGTGTTGTCACATCACACGTTGTCGTAGACCGTTAAACCAATATCCCAATGAGAATCCCCCCATGTGATGTATTTGATATCTTGTATAAAAGTAGTAAAGTAATGGACCATTATTGTTGAGGTTAGGTTAAGTGAATAACCTGCTAAATTAGTGAGGCGCATCGCTCAGTTCACTAAGTTCATAAGTAGACTGATCAGTATCGAGTCTAAAGAAAATAGTAAGCTTAATAGTCATGTACTAGCTTAAGAGTAACATGGCATAAATTTGGAAGTGTTTAAAAACAAGATCATACAAAAGTTCTTAAGAACAGCGAGAGACAAACGTAATGTTCTCAAGAACAAAGTATGCGCTAGGCCAGAGTTAGCACCATCATAGGTTGGCGCTGCCGGGAATGAGCGGCATAAGCTGGCGCTATCGGGATGAGAGCCATAGGATGGCGCTGCTAGCATTGATTTGGCATTAGCCTTTAAGGATGTTGGCACTTCTTCGAGGTCCGGATATTGGATTAAGACGCTTCCTCGAAAATCAGTCATATAGGTATGACGTTTTCTTGCGTATAATAGCTGATTGATTTTCATTCAATCATTGACGCGCATTCGAGACGAGTTCAAGGAATTCAACCGTGGAAGTTATGCGACTTAAGACTAGCTCAATATGGCATAAATATTATACGCATTTAGAGAGGCTACCAGATCAACATAGAACGCATGTAGCTATTTATAGAGACTGTATTTCTTAATTCTCTCGCGGAATATATGTAGAAGTACAATACTCATATTATGAATAGCGGTACTAGGGCAACGATGCTTCTTTGAGAAGCGGTGCCAAGGCAACGACGTCTCCTCATATTTTAATATAAAGTCATAAATATATACGAATATTTCTATGTTTCTGTTGCTGGGCAAAGGGTAATTTTACGATTATAACCCTTATAAAAAATCCACTATCTACAAGTTGGGAATTGATGTTGTCCAAATAAGAATTTGAATATTGACGCATATACAGAACAAGTTCAAGGAATTCCTCCATGGAAGTTTTAAGATTTGAAACGAATTCAATATTACATAAATGTTTATATATTTTGAAGAGACTACGGGATCAATACAGAGTACCTGTAGCTATTATCGGAGTTTGTATTCTTAATTATTTCGTGGAATATGGGTAGATGTACATAACTCGTATTTTTGATAGAAGGTCATAAATATATGTGAATATTTCTATGTGTCTCTGCTGGGCATAAATCCACCATCAACAACTAGTTAAAGTAAACGAAATCAAAAGCTACTCGTTCACAACAAACCCAGATTCAACCTTCTAAAGAAAGAGCATTCATATGAAATTTCAATCCATGCTGATTTTCTCCTACATCATATCATTGAAAATATACATGTAAATTATCACTTTTGCAGCTGATAGTCAAAATCAAGCAAGATGAATGAAACATGTATTATAAAAGTAATCGGGACACTTACTTGTGTACTTGTTTTAACTTGCCATGTTTAAATAGAAAGATTTGAACTGATAACAACAATCTCAAATAACCGACCATAAACCAAACTCCATTCAAAAGTGATATGCTCCACTAGCCAAATGCAGAACATTATGAGCACGAAATTCCCTGAATTCTTTTTCACTTAATCAAATTTCATATTTCTCGGAATTCTTAATTTCAACTTTTTTAACCCCGAGATGAAACAATAATACTTTTTGAGAAATGAAATCTTTCCAATCCCATGACCATAGACATCCATGGTCTATCTAATGCTAAAGACAGATCCTGAAGTCAAGCCGCAACAAAATTTATATATTGGCCAATCTGACATTCAATTCACCTATCAACATGCCCATAAACACTCAATTAGGTCTTTTAAATTTCTTAGCAAAGACTGTAAAGATTTATTTATACAAATTTAGATTTATATATAAGGGTGAGCACCCAGCATTATGAAATCATTTAAGACATTATAAATTTAGTTTTGAGATGTTTATTCAATAACTACACATTACAAAGACATGAATGGTGGATTCTTGAATTGATTAAGAATCTATAAGACCCCACTATAACACGAAATATCGACATGAACTGTTTAATGTGAAATGAAGATTTATAAGAAATATGAGTTGAAACATAAAAAAGTTTAACTTGCTACTAAGCTTCCTTTTATGTTCTTCAACGTTATGTGACGATGCGATTCTAGGAAACAAGTCACTCATTGCATCTCATGTCCAAAAAATTGTTCCATAAGAAAGTAGAAACTGTGAAAGGATAAAGAAAGTAATCTTCTCAAATTCTTATATACTCCATAAGGATATTCAGTGGATGAATGGAAGATCCAAATACTTGAATTACGCAGCAAACTTTCTCATTAAAGCCATAGAACAAAGATCTAGCTCCAATACTTCTATTTTAGCAGAAGACGTTTCTTTTATTATTGCTTCTTTTACATTTGCACACGCAGACGTATTTTTTCACTGCCATGGATACTTGATCTGCATTTATTGGAAGACCATGATATCACATTTGTAACCGTTAGAAACAATTTCGAAAATTCTAAAGAATGAGAAGGTGTCAAATGCCTCAGAAATTCAAAAACATGAATAACAAATGAAGTTCATCATTCAATTCAACAAAATTACTCTTCACCGCAAAATCACAGCTCACATCATGTGGGATTCATATTAGACATTGAGCATACCAATAATTACTTTCAATTATAGGAACTGATGAACCAACAATTTGATAATTTTTTAGATGTAAATCAATGTACAATACCCAAAAATATTTAATATTCACAACATACAAAAAAGATGAAGATTTGAAGATTTACAGAGAGGGTGAAATGAGGATGAAGACTGATCCTTATCATGCTCCTCATCAGAATCTGTATATGTATATCAGTATATAGATAGAGATGATGCTGAAGAATGCAAAAGTCTTTGTAAAGACACGCCAGTGGGAGAATGGGGAAGGAGGACATGGAGAAATTAGGGTACAATGGAAATACTTGCTTTTCTGCAACATCTTTTAAAAACGTGAAAGTGGTTATGAGGTCTCAATATTGGATTCTCTAATTTCAAAATACCAAAGTATTACTTTTTTAAGACTTTATTAGCTATCGTTATTGCTCACCTATGGTAACTTATTTTATTAATTGGTCATTAACACAGAGAGTGAAAGAATAATATCAACCCCATGAACAAAAACTATTTGAAAAGATTAAAACATTGATTCTAAATACCCGCAACTGATTGCTGGATACCAAAAGACCTTTCCCAACAACCAATAACGATGTTATTGAGACAATAAGATGTTCTTTTTGACTCCCCACATCCTCAGCTAGAATATCCCTCACCAATTGTCTTGCCTCCAATTTTTGATTCATCACTTATAACTTATTCAACCTATTCATGATTCAGTTCTCACCTGATCTCTATAACCAACGAATAATCAAATAGAATAAAGACAAAACCCTGAACTATCAAAATAATTAGTACCTGAACGGGTGATTCAAGCTTTTGTTGAAGCAAATCCTTTTTATTCTTTAGCTTTTTTCCAAAGCAGAAGAGCGATTCCATAATCTAGCTTGAAATCTTCCCTATCTATTACTTCCATGTCTCCGTATGAAGATACTAATACTTTTTTGTTGATTACATTGAAAAAATTGAACTTCGTATTCAGCAATGTAAGGTAATATATCGAAGACCTCATCGTCTCTCAGAATCATCGAAATCAAAAAATAAATAAATAAGCAAATGAATAATTTTGCAGAGGCATAGGAATGGGAAAGAAAAATGGCAAAATGAGAAAATCCCCGATCACCATAGCGGTGGCAGAGGTATGGAAAAGTAGAAACGAAGAATTATCATTGTTTTTCATACTATTTACCTTTTCACGATCCCATTCGATACAAAAAAATATGCCATTATCAGAAGGAGATCAGGGTTTTTTTCATTCCTAGGGTTATAGCAAAATATGAACTTACCTTGGTTGAGAGGATTAAACAAAATGGAAATTCTCAGAGTTGTATGGCTATTTTTTTTCCCTTCGTGTTCCCTTAGATGTGAGATTTATGAGAAAAACACGATTTTATTAAAAAATAAAAAATAAAAAATGAAAAATAAAAAGTAGCTGATTTCTTCTTAATCCTATGTCATTCACCCACAGCCGTAGATTTATCTCTTAGGGGACAAATCTAAAACGCCACTTAAGTAGGACAAATTAGTCAAAATTAATTTTATACTTTTAGCAAAAGTGTTACTATCATTTTTGTTAAAACGGAGGGAGTATTATAGACAAGACTCCACTATTTATAGTGTGAAGATGAAGGTCTGTTTGATAATAAGATAAATTATTTTTGAAACTAAAGATACACATTAATACATATTTCTCAAAATAATTTTATTTTGATATTTTTGGATAATATTAACACAAATAACTCATTTGTAATTATAACAAATGAATAGTTATTTATAAATTAATAAATTAAAACATGGTTTCTTTTTTAGAAGAGATAAAAAATGGTCGGGATTAGTGTAGTCTATCTCGACCGAGATGACCAATATATCGTTAATAATATCGATTTTGATATTTATTCGAGATATCGATATTCGTCGATATATTACCGGTATTTATTGAATTATAGAGTCGTATTAATGTTTCGATCCCAACCAATATTCATCGAAATCCGATGTTTAGTTGAATGGATTCTAGTAAAACACAAAGAAGGACCAGAATGTTGTAGTCTAACAGGAGAAGCTCTGCACCATCAGTTTCGAAAAGTTCCATCCTTTTTTCTTCAAACACAGATGCATTTTTGCATTTGACAAAGAGGGGTCAGGATGAACAAGTGGCAAATCTTAATCGTTTCAGTCGGTTGCAATCTGGATTGACATGTACGTGTCACAACCTCCTTTTGTTTCTCCATATTTTGCGTAGGTTTATATTATTCAAGTTGTTCGTATAACTTTCCATATTGAAAATAGACGAAACTTGCAAATTAGTTTCGTTGTTCACGGTAAATTTAAATAGCACATCTTCTGATTCATCGGTAGTCGCTCTGATTTTTTTTATTAGATCAATAATAATTTATGTCATCTGATTTCGTATAGAAAATCAGTTAGTAAGGAGATGGTTTCTGGAGTTGGTGTTCCTTCTTTTTCCTATTTCTCTTTGTGAGTTTTACTCCCTAATCAATCATATTATTGTGATTTTAAAAAAAAATTCTCATTTTGTATTGATGATTTACTTTAGTTGTAAAAAATATGCCTAACTTGCAAGGTAACGTTGAATTGATTTGAGTGTTTTAGTTTAAATACTGATCAACGTGTTAGTTCGCAAAGTAACTTAGAATTTATTTTGGTGTTCCAATACAGAGGCAAGTGATGTCCTTTTCATCCATGGAAGTCATAATGCTTCAAGGTTGCCACTTCAACATCACAAATAATCCAAGTAGTTTTGTGCGTGTAATTTGGTAACTTTCTTACTTTCTTAATGTATTTTCTCCTTTTCTACTTTATGTTTCTCTTGATCTTATCATCGATAATGATTCACTTTCAAGGGTTGATTTGTTTGTATATTTAAATCCATTTTTGGGATATTTTTTTTACAAATTCTCATTAACAATTTGTTGAAATTATTTTTTGATGTTCAAAATAATTACCCTTATTGGGTTGTGAAAGATTAGTAACCAATTCTCTTAACTTGTTTGATAATATTCTTTAATGGTTTTTTGTATACTGTTATAGGTTTTTCGGCCCATAACTTATGCACCACAGTTTGCGATTAGTCAATGTAATGTTTCTGTTAGGTTTGTAAAACAAAATTTAGTTGTATATTTGTGGGTCATCTCATACAGAAGAATATAACTTCGATACATAATTTTTGGTTTACAAAAATTCATGAATTAGGTGAGAATTTGAAAACATTATAATGAGTAATTAACCCCAACATCGTGGGGCTACGTTTTGTTCCAATTGATTTTGAAAAAGTTACATGCGTATCTGTTGTTGCTTGTTGGTTTTTTTCATTCTCAATTTGGGTGTTCAATTTATGCTAGGAAAGATTACTTCTTCTAACATGTTATCAACTATAAAGTAAAAAAACTAGTATTAAGAAAAAAATTATGTTACAGAATCAGTTTGTCAGTATTTCTGTTTTGTGTATACGAAAACAAACATTAGAGGCTTTATAAAGCAGAAAAATTTAGTCGACTTTTTGGTTACTTGGAATAACATGCTTAGATTTTTGTTTTCATGAATTACTTTGTCTAATGTAACATTGAAATCATACAATTTGAAACCGTTAGGATAAAATATTTGGGATTTTTGTGTGTTGCATTGAATTGGGAAATACCATCATTAGAATTGGATCAGCCATTTAATATTCTTGCACAGTAGTGGTCCACATAAATTTTTGTTTAGAGACTATAACCGTAACAATTGAGATATATAACTGTGTATTACTATAGGTTGCATTTTTTGTTGGTATACTGCAAGTACATTCTATAGATTTAACTTCGGTAAGATTTTATAGATAAATAACTTATGCTAATCATGCAAATATTTTTTCTTTTGCAGTTTTTATACATTAGTATAGTATTGTATTGTCATTTATCCGACCTTCCATTTTTCTCAACACTTCTTTTTTCTTGGTTATTTAAAATTTCTATACTAATAATATTCAAATAACAAAATAACTTTCTAAACAGATGCTTTATTTTGCCGTATCTTATTTATAATAAAACTTTTCTTCACTTACATTCTTCACCATTTGTTGTGTAAAATGTAATATCACTAATACTTGCATTGCTTTGTATGATTCCTCAAATTAGACTTCGCATGGAAGTTGGTCTAAAATCTCTTATTTAAGAGGGTTTTTTGTCAAAACTCATCCAAAACTGAAATTCGATGTTTGGTAGTTTGGTCATCTAAACCTAAACCAAAACCAAGATTCATATACAATAGCCTGAACCAACCCAACTTAATCTAAATCTCATGTGTGGATTTTCTGGAACTAACCCAGTCTTTCAATAAATAATTTTATTTAATTGATTTAGTTGTTGTTACTCAATATTATCTCTTTCTTCTTTATTACCAGGTCATAAGTCTATGGCCTCTCTGAAGAATGTTGTTTTGTGTGTCTGTGCGTGCGTGAGAGAGAGGTAAATCTAAGGTGCACAATACAAATGCAGCTAAGAAGAAAGATGATATAAGAAGAGCTTCAATTTCCCCCCCGGAAGCATGCAATACAGTTGCAATGCAAAAATGGTTACATAAAAGAAGTTGAGTAATCACAAGCAAAAGGAAATTACCACTGTTAAAGATCGACATGATTCTAAATATCCCACGATCAAGAAGGATTCGGGCGTGCCGCAAGCGCGGCCAAATCATGTGTCGAAGGCATACAAGCGGTTAAGTTTAGGCCGAAGGCTTGGGTTATACCCTATTATAATCTAGAATATATATCACATTAATAATTGATATATCCTATTAGAATTTACTATTATATTTAACTGGTTTTAAATATTTTACTTTGTTAAATAAGTAAACTAGTAATGTGCAATCTACTGGAAAAGGAAAACACATAAATACAGTTGATAATAATAGCAAATGAAATCAATCTCAAATATTAATTTCTTCTTAAGTTAGCAAATAACAACCGTAAATTTAATATGTTGTCAGTAACTTTCTAAACATACATACTTGACATAATCAAGATATAGTCAAGATGTTGACATGATGTACAGATCTTCTTGGGTAGAAGTAGGATCATCTTCAAACAGTTTATATATTAATCAAGAATGGTAATGTAAGTCATGTAGAACATCCAACCTTGAGTACCAAATGAAACTGAACAATAATATAGTTGTATACTCATGTTCACATTTCATGGCATTTGAACTTTCAGACTCATCTTGCAGAAATTTCATAATTTGTTAATAGAAAGATATATGTTAATAGAAAGATATAGGACCAAAAATTCGAAAATGTAAGTTTGATTAGGGTCTGGATTCAGATCACGCGTTATATCTGGATTCGAATATGAGTTCAAATTTAAATTTGCTTTTCAAGAATGTTTACACAAACGTTTTCTGACATGTTTTCAAAACAAGAATTCAAACTAGATTGAGAACTAGATATCAATGGAACAGTTCAATGTTCAATAGTTAACAATCTTAGTTTGAAGGATGATATCATCATTTGTTCTAAAGTTCCTAGTATTCAAATCAATAAGAGTAACTAGTATTTTGTCTCTATACTTTTATGTCCTAATTATAACCTAACAAAGTTGACTTTAGTAAGAAAATCAAGCGGTACGTTTTGGAATCTAAACTTGATAACCAAACTTGATATACCAGCGGTTGTGGGGGTCAACCGAGTAATTCTCTAACATAGCGCACGACCACTGAATCAAATACTACAACAATGGTGATCCATCTCTAATGAACTAACCATTATAATCACAAAAAGTAAAGAAGTTGCAGCAGAATTTTTCACCTAACTTTCCTCTTAAGTTGAGGTAAACGAAAAACATGATGTATTCTTGAACCAATAGACAGCTTCAACCTGTAAGCCACAACCCTTATCTCTGCAAAATCTCAATTCTTAAAGCTACATAGGACTCTATGTAAGGCTTCAACTTCAAAAATATAAGGTCACCAATCTCAAATGAGCTATATATCAGTCCTTTTTCTATCTACAAAAAACTTAATTATGTCATGTGCTTTAGCCAAATCATCATTAAGCAATTGGAGCATGTGATATCTTTCCTGTAGATAATCTTGCACAACTGCCAAAGAAGTAATTGGTTGAATTGAAGCCAGTTGCAGTGATTTGTAGCCGTACAAAGCTTGAAATAAAGTTATCTTAAGAATCGTGTGGTAGTTGGTGTCGAACCACCATTGTTTTGGTGTGTTGTGTGTCCTATATGTTAAGTATTTCTCTAAGGAAGTGTTAGTTCTCTCTGTTTATCTATCAGTCTTGGGATAATAAGAAGTGTTAAGATTAATTGTAGTTCCCAAGGACTTGAACATATTCTACCAAAATTGACTCACAAAAATCTTATCTCAATCAGAAACAATGTAAGTAGAAAGACCATGAAGCTTGAATATTCCCCTCAGATTACACTGAATTGGTGACTTAAGGAGATGAAGTGGTCATACTTGGTGAGCATATCCACCACCAACAAGATGATATTTTTCTTATTATACATAGTGTTTGTGGGGAAAAATGAATTGAAAGGGTAATTTAGAAAAAATGGGGTAAGCAGGTGATAATTCGTCAATCCTTAAACATTTGTATTGTTGAAGTACTTTATTTTGTTTCGAGAGATCAATATGTACAATCCTGTCCTAGACCAAGCAATGGTCGTTCCAGTCTTGCTTCAGTCACAAATGAGAAGGAGAAGGGTTGGTCTTAGGGAGGGAAACGAGAGAAGAATTAAGGTCAGAGTATCAGACTCTGTAGGATGTAATTGGTGTGAATAGCTATGAACAATTCTTTGTGTGATAAGGTTGAATGATCGAGTTGTTCGATTTGAATTGTTCTAATGTTAGGTCTCAAATTTTTACTTAGAGTTCTTGTTCAATTCAGACTTGTCGTCATCAATAGATTGAGAAATCTATTTTATAGTCATAGCTATAGTAATCATTCATCTGACCTCCTCTATAAAAGAAAGTGTCGACGGTTGAGTAGTGGTGAAATGGAGAAGGTGAAGAAGGTGTGGACGACTGCTCCCCACTCTGTTTGAGGTTGAATGGACGGTTTCTCAACCTACCACTTCCCTACTCAACTGTTATTTGAATTTTCCAGAGTTTTCTCTGTAGTGGGTGCATTGCTGCACCACGTGTCGTAGACCGCCAAACCAATACCTTAATGAATACCCCCCCCCCCCCCATTTTTGACATTTGATTGTCTCGTGTAATTTTTGTAGTATTAAGCACTACTGATATTATTGAGTCGAATGAGACTTGCTTAGTCTTTTGACTAAAGATCTGTCTTGCTTGACTAGCCTGATGAGTCTAGCAGAATAAAATAAAATAAATATGTATTTATTTGTGTATAAGGAACAATATGTTCAACTTAGTCAATTTTGCATTCACATGCTTATTTTGTAGAAATAAGTGTAAGCTGCTGAGCATGAGAAAAATGTTTATGAGGCCACATATAAAAGTATATGTATGGAAGGCCACATATATAAATATATGTGTAAGAGGCCGCACGTGAAAATATATGTGTGAGGCATAGTATAACCTTTGATAAGAAAATTAGGGTTTTGAAGCTTGTATGTGTGAAGCAAACCAAAATAAGCAAATATTAGAAGCTAATGTTAAGGCTCCTTAGTTGAAAGGATTTACTGAGCCTCCTTAGTTGAAAGGAGTGTACTAAGATACACAAGTTTTACCTATGAAATAAAATACACGAGCTTGCCTATTTGAACTAAGATGCACAAGTTCGTCTATTTAACTAAGTTGCATAAGTTCGGGGTAAAAAAGTAGAACGCTTTGTTCAAACAAGAGAGGCATTGACACACGAGTTTTCTTCTGGAGCAAAGACGCACAAGCTTGTTTCTTTTACCTACGAAGCACAAGTTCAGGGTAAAAAGATCAAAATTCCTAGTTTTGAACACGAGCTAAGATGTCCACGTATTTACTATTTGTACTAAGGTGCACACGTTGAGGGCGAAAGAGTAAAAAACCAAGTTTTGGACAAGAGCTAAGAAGTCCACGTTTTTACTCTTTGTAATAAGGCACACACGTTGAGGTAGAAAGAGTAAAATGCCAAGTTTTGGACAAGAGAGGTGAGACGGCATAGAAAATTCTTGTGAAATTTCGTTGTCAGAAAATTCAGATTTAGGGTTTTCACTGAAAATATCGTAAAATCCTCATACGAAGTTCGTTTTCGATGATCTACCCCAACTTTTTGATTCCCAAAAGACCAGCTAACTCACAGCTCAGATGGATTTGAGTTTTGAGTTCGTAAAGGGCCTCAAAAATGCAACATAGACAAAAGTCGGGAAAAATTCAAGAATTTTTTCAGCTGCGTATCTCTTAGAAAGTTTGTCCGATTTATATAATTTTTTAGAATATTTCATAGGACATCCATACAAAGAGTTTGGTATATATATCATCCCTTTATTCATTACCAATTTCTCCCATCTCACAACTTTGTACAGGGCAGTGTAGAATTGCACCTGACGAGCTTAATGTAAAAATGCCTTTTAGTAATGACATAGTAAGTACCAGTGTCATTCTGATGATTTCCTATAGTAATGAATGTTGATTCATTCCATAACTTTAATCATATATGTAATCGGCCATACATATAGAGAGAGGAAAGGGATGAGCACATGAGAGGGGACGGGGATAAGCCCCTGCCTAAAATACTCTTTGTATAATTTTAAGGTTTGATATTTCTCAGACTCGAGTTTTTAAAGATAACTTTACTATTTTATCCTTGTAAAAAACCCATCATCTACATTAAGTCCCTTGCTTAGTGCAGAACGAGTAATGTTGCGAGGTAAGCACTAGAAGGTGACCTGTCATATGAAAACAAAACAATATTTAACTTTATATTTCAATGGTTCGACATTTCCAGAAAAGTAGTATTCATCTTGAACTTTTGAATAAGCAAGCTAGAAAGCCCTCTTGGATAGACAAGTAGAGGCATATGGAAAAGAAAGACTTGGAATTGGTCGGACAAGTATAGCTGGATGGATAAGCGAGGAAGCACAGCTGGGAAGACAAGCATGGGCTTGATAGGTACGGCTAACATGGTAGAAGGACCAAATCCAATTTTAACCAAGTCCAGCTGTAATAATATTTATTTATTATTATTTGACTTCGGCATGTTTTTTCTCTTTCTGAAATTGTACTCTTAGGTATTTGAAGCATTCTTCTTCTATCGTAACAGTCAACGGGAAGGTCTTTGGAACATTAGTTGGTTGTAAAGACAGTTGATGCAATGCTACCGTCTGAACACTAAAATGAGTGTTTGAGGCAGTGGTGCCACAAAACACTAAGATGAGTATTGAGGCAGTGGTGCCTCAGAAAACTGAGATGAGTGTTGAGGCAGTGTTGCCGTAGAATACTACGATGAGTGTTGAGGCAATGATGCTATCAGAATACTAAGATGAGTGTTGAGGAAGTGGTGCCACAAGAACAGTAAGATGAGTGTTGAGGCAGTGGTGCCGCCAGAACACTAAGATGAATGTTGAGGCAGTGGTGCCTCAGAATACTGAGATAAGTATTGAGGCAATGCTGCCTCAGAACACTAAGATGAGTATTGAGGCAGTAGTGCCGTCAGAAAACTAAGATGTAACGCATGTAACTTTTATATAAAGTTATATAGGTATTTTAGTGAGTCAATATTGTTCAATTAGCGTGAATCTTGACATGAATTAATTTTTGGGAATCTAGCCCTGGGATATACCACCAAATGATACTCAAATTTTTGTATACTAGTGGACAATCTATCTGGGAGCTGGAGATTTTAAGACACATGTACTTAAGCCTCTGTCTTGACAGATATTGGCACCAAATGATACTCAAATTTCTTTATAATAGTGGACAATCCATCTAGGAGATTAATATTTTTTTATACAAAGTTGTATAGGTAAGTCAACACTATTCAGTTTAAAATGAATGCTGACATAAGGTAATGTTGGGAATTCGCCTGTGGAATATAACACCAAATGATACTCAAATTTGCTCTATACTAGTGGAAAATCCATGTAGGAGCTTAAGATTTGTTTATAAAAAGTTGTATAGGTAAGTCAACACTATTCAGTAGAAAATGAATGTTGACATAAGGTAATTTGGGGAATTCGCCTGTGGAATATAACACCAAATGATACTCAAATTTGCTCTATACTAGTGGAAAATCCATCTAGGAGCTTAAGATTTGTTTATACAAAGTTGTATAGGTAAGTCAACACTATTCAGTAGAAAATGAATGTTGACATAAGGTAATTTTAGGAATTCGCCTGTGGAATATAGTACCAAATGATACTCAAATTTGCTCTATACTAGTGGATAACCCATCTAGCTGTTTGAGATTTGTCATGTAAGAATCATAGAACATCTGGGAATGTCATAGTAAGCACCAGTGTTGTTCTGATAATTTGTTTGCAGTAATGAATGTTGGTCAATTCATTAAATTTGATCGTATATGTAGTTTTCCATACATATAGAGAGAGGATATGGATGAGCACCTGAGAGAGGACGGGGATGAGCACCTGCCTTAAAACTCTTTGCAGAATTATGAGGTTTAATATCGACGAAAATAAAATAACAAGGCTTAGTTGTTAGATATTCCAAAGAGATATTGCAGTAGGCTTGAACTCTAAATACCGTCACATTGATGGATACAAGATCACATGGTTAGTCAAGCAATAGAAAGAGGCCACGGCTGGACATACAAGAAAGGGGTCGTGACTTGGATGGACAAGGCATATGAGGAAACCTGGACGTACAAGAAGAGGAGGTATGCTTGGACGGATAAGTGATACGCCATTTTTTGGACGGATAAGCAAGCAGTCATGGTTGGACGAGCATGTGAGAGAACCTTTGCCCTGGATGGGTGAGAGCATGACTTGGACAGACGGAAAAAAATAGAGACCTGTTTGGACGGACAAGTGAGGTTCATGCTTGAACGGGCAGACAAGGGAGTAATCCTCCTCTTTCTTAGGTTATATCGTGTATCGGTATGTATCCGCCGAGTCTGATACACCTATACAAAATATTATATCGGTTTTTATCGGCGATACATCAATAAGATAGAATTTTAATAAATAATCAAACAAATCTCAATCTTCCAAAATAAGAGGCAGTTTATTAGAGGCTTGTTTGTAAAATAATCAACAACAAAAACCAATCACTGACAAGAGTGTTTGTTAGACCATCAACATTACATTTGAGTAACTACTTCCACCATATTCATTACATTGAGTTACTAAAATTAATAGAGTTACTTTCTTGAACTGATTGTATGAGAAATCAGAATCAGAAGACAAAAAACATTAGTGATATAAAGATATTAGTTATATTTCTAGATATCATATCAAAAGACAAAATATATAAGTGACATACTAACATTTCTAAGGTAGATCAACCATAAAAAAGTTTGCAGGATCAACCAAAGGACGTCCAACACAATAATATCCTATATATACTGGAAAATCCTCGGGTTTCATAGTTGAAATCAGATTCAAACTCATCCATCATGGAATCAATTGGAAAGTGTCTACTAGGGACTTGTCGTCTACCTCTTGTAACTGGTCCTAAACTAATACCCATCATGATGTTTGCTTGAGCACAATTAAACTATTCATCTTGATGAATCAAATCACTCAAGTTCCCAGGGTCCAACCAATTATCTTCTTCTACAAGTGCATCAAAAAATAGGGATTTCAGGACCCCTAAAATTATGTCATTGTATTTCTTCATATCTATGCTGCAATTTCTTGTTGTATTGAATGTACACTCAGTCATTCAACTTTTGTAGTAGGAAACGATTCTGCCTCTTTGTATATATCTGATTTTGGATAAAAATAATTTTTAAAAAATTTGAAAACTGAAAAATAACACCTTAAAAAACATTTATGCCTTCCAAATTTTAGTACCTAAAAATTACTCAGAGGAAAAACAATGTATTGTTGAAGTACTTTTTTTAGATTTGGAAATCAAAATCATACAGGACAAGCCTAAACCACGATATTAGCCATTCCATCCTGCTTCGGTCACAAGGAGACAAAATGGGATGATCTTAGTGGAGGGAACCAGAGAAAGTCGAAGGAAAATTTATAATGAATATATTGTGTATAGAAGTGTTGAACTATTGAGAATAACAGAGCTTGTAGAGAATGATAAGTTTGTTCTGTTTCTGAAATGGGCTAACTAGCCTATTTATAATAGTTTGGGAACACACCTTTTCCTTTTAAGTAGTGGAGGTAGTGGAGAGATGGAGAATGTGGAGATAATGGCGTAACCGCCCACTATGTCTTGGGAACTTTCTGGAAGACTATTATTATACCATCTCTTTAACTTCCCTAACCGTCACCACGACTTTGTAACTTTCATATTGCGGGGTGTTGCCACGCCGCATGTTGCTGTAACCACCAGACCAAAACCCCATGAAGCATCCCCTCATGTAATTATTTTGATTTCCCGTAGGAGTTAGTAGAGGCATGGACTCAAAGCACATGAATAATAGTGCTACAAATAAGTTTTATGCCAACTTAGCATGGTAATGGCATATTTGTGGCATGTTTGCAACGTGCAATTTTTTCTAGCAATAATAATGCACGTGAGTGTTATAGGCTATGACCCAGTATTGGCGCTTAGTATCGAAGGATGATGCTAGCATGATCAAGGGTGAAGAAACGCACAAAGGGAAGGTAAGTATAGGACGGTAGCATCATTGCTAGCAGCGCCAACATTGGCGCCGGTGCTAGCGCTAGTGCTCAGCGCCAACGTTGGTGCTGGTGCTAGCAACGCCAATATCGACATTGTTGCTAGCATTAGCTTTATTGCTACTTATGATAACAGGTTGGTTTGTTGGCTTGTTGGCTCATGGGATAGTGTTGGGTGCATAATTAGGGTTGCTAGGGATGGAGCTTGCTAACTCCATGGCCATGGCTTGTTTAGAGTTTCTCAGTCGCATGAGATTTGATGTTAGTATTATGCTTAATTTTTACGCAGTGCATACATAACATATTCAAGAGATTCATCCGTGGAAGTTTGCAACTTGAGATAATGTTCGATGCGACTTTGTAGTTAGATGGTATGCATCTAATTAGCGTTTTAATTCAGAAATAACATAATGTCCATTACGAATGTTCGCAATTTTGTATAATCAACACTTTCTGATTAATACAGATGATTTTCACATGAAATAACGAGGGTTTAGCTGGGTAAAGCCATGAGATTTCTACGGGAACATATATATATACAAAAGGGCTACAAGGCTAATTTAGCCACGAGCTGGGTATGACTTCTCAATTCTCTTGCGGAATGTAAGATAAACGTATATATCAATAATTCTGATGTTGGGTCAGAAATTCGTTTATTATATTTTGGCATCCAGGCAAGGTAACTTTTACAATTTATGCCCTTGTCAAAAATCCACCATCTACACCAGACAGTAAACACTAGGCCATTACTAGTGTCTCTAGAATTACAGTAAAAATCATAAAAGCATGCTACAACAGAAATGCTGCATACTAAAAGTCTGAAAATCATCTAAATGGAACAGATAAAAAAAAGAAGAAAGAGTAAGGATTAAGGAATTAACAGAAGAAATATACCAAAGAAGAAAACAGTAAAAGTAAGCAAATAAAAATATCAATAAAAGAAAAAAGGTCAGAACTCAGAAGTTCATTTCCTTCGTGGGTCAGGGTCTACAGAATGTAAGACATACTAAAAGTTTTCATATATTTTTTTGTATACCCAAGCCTAGCCTACGACTAATTCTATTAACAATTTCTCATAAAGGAACATGTGAAAATTATAGAAGATTAAATACTTACATTGCCGAACGTACTCCAATTCCGCTCACACGATAAAGCACTACAAATTTGGCTCAAGACCCTTATCCAAATTTTTGGAGGTTTGGAACATCCATTCCGTCATTCGTGATCCACCAGTCACCTGTAATAAACACCAAACAAAACAGTTAGCCCAGAACTACAACTGAAATCTATTTTTTGAATAAGAAAAAACTTACAAGGTGATGTAGTATCTCTAGTTCTCTAGTTCTGAATGCAGCTCTCAATCCTAACTCCCCAATTGTATTATTGTACAATCTCAAATCAGCTCTAGCCTTATCATGTTCCTCGTCGTCAGTTATAAGATTTTCCATTGCATTATAAAGTCATCTCTTTATCTTCGAATACTTTGAGTTACTATCCATCTCTTCTTGGGGGATTTTGTAAAATATTGACGGATTCAAGTACCAAGCTGTTGCATGGAGAGGGTGATCTAATTGGTCCACCCATCTATCATTAATGATAAACATGATCATTTCTAAATTCCTCTTATCTTCTCTAAATGTTATAGGTAGTTTTTCACTTTCAATTCTCATTGCTTCATATATGTAACCCATCGTAGGCTTCAACTTGATATCCACCATTCTTACAACATCTAGTAAAGGTTTCAATACTTTGCAAAAGAAATCATAATACATGCAAAATGCATTACTAGCAACAATCTTAACAATAATTTTTCCCATAACTTCCTTAGATAAAGGAGATTGCATCCACTTATCATTGACAAAAATCATTTGTAATGCAGTTTTATGCCCAAGAAGGCTGTCAAGTGTATAATATTGGGTTACAAATCTAGTCTTTGCAGACCGATGCAACTCTTTCTTCCATGTTCTCTCATCAAATCTAATACTTGAAAATGAGCATAAATGTATGTACAACTCTCTTACCTAGAGTGACAGCTCTTGTTGTAGGAGTAAGCTTTTTACCAAGATCTTCCAGCATTAAGTTGACGCAGTGGGCAGCACATGGAGTCAAATATATTGTTGGGTGTTCAATCATGAAAAGCTTCCCAACAACTTTAAAATTAGAACCGTTATCAGTAATAAATTATACACCATTTCCAACTTTAAGAATACTGATCCTTTTGGACAATTTACTACGAAGTTAATAAGATGACGCCCTTTTCCATTGTCCAACCATCTGGCATAATAGAACAGACAAATCTCTTCCAATGTGGTCTAAACGTCTCAACAAACTTCTTCATTTCTTCAATTTTCTTATTGAAGACATTTGTACGAATATGATGGTACGATGGCGCCGACAAAGCTAACAACAAAAGCTAAAATCAGTAAAAGGACTTGTAATGAGATATTTAAACATATAAACATTATGGAATGTTAGGAAAACAAGGAAATCATAGATTTGTAGTCCAATTTCAGAAGACATTGGTCGACCTGACCAAACTGCCATTTTACTGTTAACCATCTAGCAATAGCTAGGATAATGGAGTAATTATTAGCCTATACACATATCGATAAAACACAGAAAAATATTCGTCATCCATGATCTTAGTAGTAACTACACCAAACTAGCTTAGTAATATGGTTCAGGCTAACGAATAAGCCAACGAATTACATTACTCCACCAACCATTTCTTTGAAATAAAGGACAAAGCAAAAAAAAACAATCTTAGCATTTCAACTTAAACTCCAATGACAATCCAAAGTGAATACAAAAATACATCTGATCTAGTAAAAGTGAAGATGTAAACCACAAAAAAAAGTTGCTTCTACAAATTATCTATTTTTCATTAACAATCACATCTTCTTCTCATAAACAAGTTATCCGACCAACAGGCTGTACTGGAGCACCAACCTTTCAAAATATGATCAAATTAAAACCATGATCATATTATAAAATTTGATTTAAGAAAAATAGATTATATCACAACAAATATTCCAGATGCAAACTAATTCGAAACACAATTACCATCCTAATTCAAAAAATATCACAATTTTAATTAACACAACAAACTAAAAAAAGAACAAGGTACAGCGTAAAAAAGGAACATAAGACACTTCCAAACATCATTAACCAATTAAAACTTAGAATACAAAGCCAACAAGGAAATGATGACATACCTTTTCCATAACCTCCAATAGAATTGAACATCACTTGGAAACTAGGGGAACGGATAGTATTAAAAGATATAACATTTTCGGTCATCCAAGATGATATGCTATCCCAAAAATTATCATTCATCTTATTTTTAGTATCACTTTGTCTCTCGAATGTGTTTGCTGCACTTTAGAGTAATCAGTTTTTCATGAACTCTTCAATAGAACCCCTTGTATTACTTACACCTTTGAATTTTCTTTTAGACGAAACAATGACATCCGCTTCAACCTCCTCTACCTCAATATCTTGGTCATCTCCAGATTCTCTGTTAAAATCAGTAGTTGCATACATCAAATCAATCTGATCCTTGCGAACCTTTATCTTCATCTTTATTATTTCTGCATCTCTAGTCTTGGCAATAATTTCTCGAGTTGCTTTACTACATCCTATAATATCCCCTACCCTACTCAATATATGTAACTTGAATCTAGTGATTCCCCCATATATTGTTTTCCCACATAACTTATAAGGTAGAGTGTTTCTTTTAGAAGGATCGTTGCTTTTAGCTCATTCCCAAGCAATATATTTCCTCTGATATTGAGCGGGAATATGATATTGAGTTGGAGGCTAAGATTGAAGAGAAGTGTCCACTTGTAACGAATCACTTGCCATTCTAGCCTGAAATTAAAAAGAAATAAATTCAGTAAAAAACATGAAGTAATATCCAAGGATCATTGAGGTGTGGAAACATATTATAGTTCACCCAAATATATTATGATGGTGATCATGCAGTTGTATCACAATCAAATAACAACGTCAAGATGAATAAACAGAAGATTAAGGAAGATTGGCAAGTAATACAAAACAAATTTATAAGTTAGAGTGATACAGAAAAAAACAATGTCAAGATGAACAAACATAATATAGTTATACGAACAGGGTGCATATTAAAGATACAAATTTGTGACTTATAATACAGATTAAGGAAGATTGGTTGAATCCAATACTTCGTCAAAAAAATCAGAGTAAAGATAGGCAGTTAATAAACTGTGATTTTGCAAAATTGGCAGTTGATTTAGATATATCATAAATCAAATTTGGATGACAAGAAAATAGGAAGAAAGATAAAATAATCACCTCTTTTTACGGTTGTATAGAAGGAGTAAAACACGGTTGCTACTTCTCAAGAGATAGGAGCGAAAAATACTAGGAAATTAGGGTATTTAAGATCTATAGATAAATTATGAAAATAGCCTTCACCGATACTATCATTGTATAAGTGAAAGTGATATATCGGTCTGTACCAGCCGATACGACCGTTTTTATCGTTCCATCTTTGTATCACCTATATTTTCAATAACGTATAGGTATATTTCGATATCCAATAAAACCTGATAATATCGGCCGGTACAACCGATATTGACTACCTTGGTTGTAAGATGAAGTTGGGTATGCCACCAGCCTTCCACTCCAGGGTCATGAAGTAATTTCTCAAATAGTGGTTGACACGAATACCCAAGGTGGAAGTACTTCAGAAGTTAAAAGGGTGACAACCATGATTGAATATCTTGATGCAATCCTTGTCTTCAATCCTCCCTTTAGCATACATTTTTTTGTGTACTTGCTGGAGGGTTTGGTATTTCAATTGAATGTGATGATTCATATACTTCGAATATGGAAGAAGTATGTTCAGTCCCTGCTATCTAGATGTCTGGGCAATGTTCTTTCCTGGTGAACTTTGTATCTGAGATAATGTGTATGGTAGAGATGTGTACTGTGACTAGGTTCACTATCCCTGAAGTGATGTTAGCTAACTAGAAATACTATTTGGACGTGTCCAAGAACTTCGAATCTGATGTAGCCTGGCTTATTCAAGGAGTTGATGGTATAAGGAGTTGCAAGCAGTAGCAGGTAGTTGCAGACAAGAGATGGAACACTAGTGAGTGTGAGATGATGACTCGATTTATAGATGGTAGAAGCAAAGTGGAAGACGGAGTGATGAAACCTAATAGTTTTCTTGATGTAAATAAACTTCATCTTAAGTGTGTTTCATTAGAGAGTATAAATAACTCGTCTAAATTGTAATTGAGTTCCATTAATGTCCAAACAATTTGATTGATGAATTTTATGTGTCTTGACCTCATAAGTATTTTTACTTTATGTGTGGTGTATCCCAAAGAGTGGAAAAACAGGTGTATAAGCGCCAAGCCAAGGTGAGCAACCAACGTTGATAGAGGTAGAGTAGTCGATGTTAATTAGAGGAGACAAACAATCCTATGCTCATGAGTATTCATCTTTTGATGTTGAGGTTGTAGCCTAATTGAATTGGGAATTCGTATGTTATTGAACTTAACGATCTAATTGAGTCTGATTATTGATGACCGTGTTGAGTCTTCAGAGAGTGAATGAGCTTTATTCCAACTTTCCATCAAAGATCTAATTCTTTGAATAACCAGTTTATTTATTTTTTTAGAGATGGTGGATCTTCTAATGTGTTGAGGAAGAAAAGCCTCATGCCAATGATCAGTCCTCAAATGTATCTTACTTGGAATCCACCATTAGAATAAACATAACATTATTTCATGGAGTTATCATGTCTTTAGAAATTAATCCTCTTTTGTTGGTTGTTGCTGATGCGATGTGGGTGGAGCAAGAACTTGGATTGAAATTGGAGTCGAATCGATGCCAGGGTCGAGTCTGTCAAGCAGTATGAGATGGAGTGTACATGGCTGGCTCTGCACCTCATAGGTAGTCGGTCTTAGAAGAAGACCCAAGGATTCATATCTGGATGTAGGCTGTGGTTGTGCAATACAAGGACTTATCCACTTTGTACGGTGAGGAGGATGGCACATCAATCCTCTAATAGGAGAGAATGAAAACATGGCTTGATGTAGTCGTATGATAGTGGGATGAACAATTGAAGTAGGTATGCAACTTCTCCCTGTTGAATCGTTGGCGCCTCATTGCATTGGGAATTTTATAGACTTGGGTCTCATCTCGTTGAAATATTAGAGGAGTATAAAATTCTTCCATTTGATCGGCTTCTCACGACGTGTAGGTTAGTAATGTCTCGTTTGCTGACAAAGGTAGTACTTTAGAAGTGTTACGTCTTCTTGAATAATATTAATGTAATATCATACTAGTGTGTAGATTTCGATAAATGGGGAAAGGATTAAAAGAACGTCAACCCTTTAAACACGAGTAGGACATGGATCTAATCTTGTGAACTTTTTGACCAGGAAGTATGGCATGTAAGTTGATGCTTCAGTAGATGATAATGCCTTGTTGTTGTTGGTGTTGTAAATACGATGCTCATCTTCAACCCTGTGTTCTCTGTAGATGCAGAACAAACAAATGAATCTTCTCCAGAAGATGAAATAGGGGTTCCAATAAATGAAGATGGTAATAACATATCTTTTCCGATTCAAAATCTTTAATATGATGTCAAACGTTGAGACCTCAAGTATGTGCGGAGTGAGACTCAATCAGAGGCAGAGAGATGTGTCAGGTAAAACCAACTTGAGTGCGGTATCTCTGGATATGTGAGACAACATCCTCTCCAGGTTTCTGCTTCATAGTTATTAAAGTATGATATTCTTTTAGGTATAAAAGAAGTTCATCTAGTCTCCCCGGTTGCTTAATATCTCTTTATAGATGTGGAGATGTCATTGAAAGTATTATGGGAATTTTAAATGGTTAGTGTGGATCCATGAGCGTCCCAACATAAGGTCATAACCCAGATTTTCTTTGGTGATGTAGAACTTGTCTTCTGTCAGAGCCTTCCCCATTGTTATCCCAAGGATGATATAGCCTTTTGCTTCTATTGATTTCCCTTCAGGGTCTTTGATCATCATTGGAGAGTAAATGGATTCCTGTCAAGTGACTTTTTTAACTTTTAGCATCTTGACAGAGATGATGGTTGTGCCTTCGAGAAGTACAGAAGTTCACAGCTCCATGAGAGTTTGGACAGTTTGGATGACAGGTTCAGCAGAGGTAGTGAAGCTTCTGACGGGGAGAGGGTTTGTGTGTACTCATTCAGTCCCAAAGAGCAACTCTCCTAAGCTTTTGTAATTTCTTGTTATGTTGGTGGATATTAAATATGAGGTAACTTGATGGTGTATCTTGTATCCACACTTATAAGAGTTGGGGAAGTCAGGAGAGACCGGATCCTCCCTTGGTTATCATTGACGTTGAGTCGATGTTGTAGCTACAGCTGGTGTCGCTTACCTTCAATGTGGTTGGTATGCCTGTGATGTTGGAGTTGAAATAGGTGTTGGTGCTGCATGCTTGGGTTGTTCCTCTGGTGTTGCAGCTTTCCTTTTGCCTCTTTCAGTCACAGCACCCACAAATGGTTGAATTTTGTAATATTTACTTGTGAAATTGCATGCGCAATAGGTCTTACATATAAAGGGTCCTTTACCCATGACTCCCGATTCATCATGAGATTATAGAAAAATTTTGCCTCCAGAAACCAGAAAAAGAAAAGAAGACTTTTTATGTTATATCCTTAATTTATTTGTTCCAGTCGTCTGTTAACACAAGTCTCACATTGTTCTTCATTCTTAGCAGGTATGACTCTCTCCATCAAAGTAGGTGTAGTTGTATTTGATTGCCTGAGTACAGGCAAGAGTCTCTTGTATCTGAATCATATCGGTTGAAGTAAGTGGAGTCTGTGCATCCCTTACCTCTTCAGTATGTTGACCATATAAGGGAAGGGTGGTAGGGCCAATGTTAATGAACCGAGGAATATTGCCAAGAGCACCAACTTTGGTAGTAGCAGAATTGGTATTAGGGGTTAGTTATTGAATCTGACCCAATATTAACCGTTTTAAAACTGAGGAAATTCAAAAAATTGAGAAATTGTAACTGAGAGATTGATCTCCCACTGTGGTCGCCAAAATGTTTGTGGAGAAAAAATAATTGAAGGGTAATTTAGGAAAAGTGGGGTGAGAAGGTGAAAATTCTCAATCCTTAAACATTTGTACTGTTGTAGTAATTTATTTAGAATCGAGTGATCAATTTGTACAATCCTCGCCTAAACCTGTTAGTACCTAAAAATTGATTATATATAAAACAATGTACTGTAGAAGTAAGTTATTTAAATTCATAGATCAAAATCGTACAGAGCCAGCCTAAACCACGATAGTAGTCGTTTCCCTATGCTTCAGTCACGATGAGAGGAAATGGGTCGATCTTAAGGGAGGAAAGCAAAGAAAGTTGAAGAAATTTTATGTGTTGAATTGTATGTAGAGTTACAGAACTATTGGGACAAATCACAGAGATTATGAGAATTGTAACATTGTTGAGATTTTGAAATGGGCTAAGGAGCCTATTAATAATAGTTTGGTAACACAAGTATCTTTTCCTTGTAAGGTAGTAGAAATAGTGAAGAGATGGAGTAGTATAATTCGTGGGGTTAATGTTATAACCTCCCATTATCCCTGGAAGTTTCTGGAAAACCACGATTTTATTATCCCGTTAACTGCTCCATCTTTACCACTACCTTGTAACTTCCAGATCATGGGGTGTTTCCACGCCACATATTGTTGTAACCGCTAACCAAAACCCCATGAATTATCCCCCCATGTAACATGATTTGATTTCTCGTAGGAATTGGTGGAGTCGTGAACTCAAGTTGGTGTTAGCACTAACCAAGATTTTACTAGAAAATCCTAGCAAAGTTAGCACCACAAAAGAAGGAATGCCAGCAATGGTGCAGGGAGAAGGCCAGGGATAACAAGTTAGTACTAGGGCTAGTGCAGCACTAGCGTCTTTGGACAGCGCTAACAAGTTAGCGATGAGGCTTAGTGCAACGTTAGCGATGTTCATTGACGCTAGTGTTGCACTAGCCCTAGCACTAACTTGTTATCCATGGCCATCTCCCAGCACTAACGCTTCTCAGCACTAACTCGTTAGTGCTGGAGCTAGTCCAGCACTTACGGCTGCGCTATGGCATGTTTGTCGCGCGCTTTGTTAGTTGTTGTTTTTTTAGTTTTTGGCTTTTTCTGGCTTTTTGGTGCATGTGTGTGCTACTCATTGGGTATCAAGAGTGTGACTAGGGTTCGCCCAGGCTAGCACTTGTTAGTGCCATGATTATTGACTATGCACCACTATCTTTGATATTTATTAATGTCGTGGCCATGTTTATGGCTTGTTTAGAGTTTCTCAATTGTACGAGATTCTTTTAGAATTTTATGTTTATTTTATATAGTGCATACAAAAAAAATTCAGGAGATTCATCCGTGGAAGTTTGCAACTTGAAATTATGCTTGATGCGACTCTGTAATTAGATGGTACGCATCTAATTAACGTTTTTATTCAGATATGTCTTAGTCTCTATTCTGAATGTTCGTAATTTCGTATAATCAGCGTGTTCTGTCTTATACAAATAATTTGCATAGATGCATATGAAATAACGAGGATTTAATTGATTATGGCTCTGAAATTTTTGTGATGCGTACATATGCAAAAATAGCTACAACGCTAATTTTGGCAGGAGCTGAGTATCCCTTCTCGATTTTCTTGCAGAATATGGGATAAAAGTAATATTCATAATTCTGATGCTTGTCAGAAAATTATATATATTTATTTTGTGCTTCTGCAGCTTGGCGAAAAGCAATATCACAAATTTCTCCCTTGTCAAAAATCCACCATCAACATTAAGTCCCCTGCTTAGCGCAGAACGATAATGTATTTCGTGGTAAGCATTAGATGGTGATTTTTTATTATTTTAAATCAACAAGTTTTAGTTTGTCAAAAGTTACCAGATATCTTTATTCGATAACTCTCTGATGATGTCGAATAATTGTTGAAGAAGTACTAGTTGATGTAGTAGTACCTGTGAGATGGTATAACATCGTCTGGGGAGCGTAAATTAGTGAGGCGTGGCTGATTTATATAGTGGAGAGATCAAAATTGACCCATGCGTAGCACAGGAGCATGGTTTCAACTAGGCAATCCTTGTTTGACCTAAATTTGGAAACCAATCACTATAAAAGGGAGTAAACCCTTATTAGTTTTTTTTTATTTTTCTTCCGTCATCACCAACTCTTTCCAGTGCCTCCCCTCTCTTTTCTACAGCGACAAGCATCTCCATATTCTCCCGTTTGTCAGTGCTACCACCAGCTGATCGCCGCCGGCCAGTTTCCGGCACCGACCAGGTTAGCTTTTCTTTTTCTTTTTTACGTTAGTGTTGTTTCACGTAAAGTTTTTTTTTTTTACGTGAGTAAATACTCATATTTTCTACATAAGTTTTTAACTTCACTAGCTAAGTTGTCTTTGTTCGTTTGATTGCATAAGCATGCTACTGACTAGGTAATGATCCCATCTTGCAGGTGAGCTTCACTTCCACAATTATTGTCTTTAATTGTGATAATTCTTCATTGTCTTCACTACAACATTGTTGAACTTTAACCATGTACGCTTGCACACGATTGTTCAGCTGTTGACGTGAATATTATGCGAACCCATTGTAGATGTCTATCAATCAGAAGGACAATGTTACCACTTCTTCGAGTCATGGTGAAATCGAAAAATCTGATGTGATTTTTCTAGATGATGTTCCAAGTATTCATGATGAGTTCTTTAACGGTGTTTTTGCAAAGGCTGCTGGCCCTGGTTATGTTGGCAATTTTATTCTGAATATCAATAGTCGTCCTCATCTTCAGAGTATTCCGCGAGCTGTTGTTAGGTGTTTTTTACAGAGAAGAGAACACAGACCTTCATTTGTTGATTTTAAGATGTTTCAGATCCCTTTGCCCGAATGGACAAAATAGGTTAATTTATCTTGGAGAATCCTCAAGTGAAGCTGGTTATAGAAAATTCCAAGATACTCCATGTTATGCGAGTGTCTGAGACTTTGAGACTTAATAAGGACACGAAGGGTCTGATTGCATTTGCTTCTCGTTGGGGTGGTCCATCCTATTCGGCAGTATGCGCTTAGGGTGAATTAACCATCATTTTGGAGGACGTAGCATTTTTGATGCAACCGCCCGTTGTTGGTAGTGTTCCACTTGAATGGTCTGACGAGGAGAAGAAAAATGGTGCCATCCTTATTCAGAAGATAGCAACTCTACCGAAGTCTGACCGTTGCAATAACAAGAATTATTCATCTTGGATTTATTACTGGTGGAACAAAAGCATAAATGCTAACGGCCTTGCTGTTGACAATCCTTTGTGCATTGTTGTGTTCCTTATACTTTGGTTTCCACAGATGTGTTAGAAGATTCTCCTGAAGGTCAATTGAAGTTTGGACTTGTTCCTCTTGTTGTTGTGCTCGCTGGTGGAAAGACCCTTCCTCTTGGTAACTTGTTTCTAGGCTCCTTATATTCTTATTTGGATTATTTTATCCGTGTTATAAAAATTTCCAACGGCTATGCCAAGGTGGAATTCTCTTATCCATGTTATGTTTATGCAAGCTTCTCTATAAGAACATTTTCATGAATATGCGCCGAAGACCAATCCCTCTTTCCCTAGTACATAAATAGAGTATGCTGGAATACTCCGTTGGAGTAAGAAGAAACCTTCTTCTGTTAGTCTTGATAGCTTAATGGATAATGAAGGTAAATTTCATACCTTGGGGTTCGAGGCTTCCACACGTGATTCCATCAGATTCTTTTGCTGAGAGTTCCAGTGTTATTCTGCATTCTGGCCCGAGTGATGAGGCTAATATCGCTCTGGTGAGGCCACTTTCGTGAATAGTTGTACTCCAGGATATATTCTTGCTATTCGCTCTGACGAGTATATCATGCAGAGTTATAATATTGATAGAGCAGCTTGAAAAATGGGGTTTGATAAACTTATTCCTCGCTTCCGTACCGAGGCGCCTTATTGATAGACACATTTTAGTGTCTAAATTGCACCTTAATTTCTAGTGA